>CABFWB010004301.1:0-45087 GCA_902151455.1 Timema bartmani
TATCACCTGATGGACCAAGCCCCACACAATTTGGAAAATGTCAAGCCAAACGTACATCTAAGAAATACAGAAAACAAATTTGACTACAGAAATGACTCGCCACCGCAAAAGTGCCCAAGAGAGGAGGGAGGGGGGTTCACAGGTAAACTTGTTTCTTGTGCGTCGCTGTCGATATAAACTTAAAGGGGATGGAGATCAAACCACGACAGGGGAGAAATATAACCTCAAATTTGATATAGTTGACAACCATTCGGTTTTTGTATCTTACCTTGTGTATCCTCTTAAATCTATTCTTGATGGATAATATTGAAGACACTAACTTTGAAGGATTCTAAAAACTGTTCTCAATTACTCCAGTTACATTGGTTGCCACCATAATCTACGTCCTTGAAACATTTTGGGTAGGGCTTGCAATACCTCACTATCTGTTAAATGGGAAACAGTCTTAAGTTAATTTAACCTTTCCACACACACTACTGGGTCTGTAATCCCCCCAAAACAAACGCCCCACTTCCTCACTATTCTTTAAATGGTTAAGAATCTAATTTTTACAAAATTCTGGGGTTCTGTAGGAATAGGATTAATTATATCATGTTTGTTAAGATTATGAGCCCGGGAATTTCCCGCTCATCTTCAGCTGCTGAAAGGATTGGTTCCTTATCCTGTCAAAATACTGACACTCTTTTCACCTTTAGCCCTAGTAGCTCTCTTAATTCTAGATATTTATCTTTCTTTTCTATCAAGTTTTAACGTCTACAATTGCCCAGTCTAGTCTTAAGGAAAGATTTGATAAAGAGTTGTTTAATTCCTTTATTTGGCATGGGGTGAACTCTGA
This sequence comes from Timema bartmani, assembly GCA_902151455.1. Lineage (NCBI taxonomy): Eukaryota > Metazoa > Arthropoda > Insecta > Phasmatodea > Timematidae > Timema > Timema bartmani. The sequence continues at coordinate 836 of CABFWB010004301.1, forward strand.
CTTTTCAATTATGTTCTTCCATAAGTTATGTAATTTCAGTTTTATAATCGGAAATTCGTCCGATATGAGGGAATTAAAGATACTTTCACTGTGTCACTTTGTTTATCTAAAAACTGGAGGTGTTGGCTACTTAGCTCATCATCTGTGTCTAACAGGGCTTTATTCGAGTATTAACATCATACTGAAGTTTGTCTCTAGACAACCTGGTTGGGTCTAAATCCAAGATGATTCTTTTTATAACCAGTCTAACTCTACACTTGACTAACAAACTATATTGACCCTGCTGTGAACTAATTTCAATCAAATATTTATTTATTCTTTGTACTTGAAAAGTTCCTGACTTTAATCATTTAATTTCCAACATTTATTCAATTTCTTCCTGACATTACCGTGCTCAGAACAAAGGGATGCCACTATTCCTAAGTTCACCTTCGTAAATAGATGCGATAAACAGTGTTCCACTTTGTATTCCCAACAGTGTCAAACAAAATATTTACTTTTATTTGGACCTTGTCTACCCATCATTAGTCACATGGAATAATGTTCCCAATATCTAGTGCTAAACAACTTTTAAAAAAAGTCTCTTAGGAAAATTCAAGTTCAATTTATAAATAAATCTGTTTTCATTATGACTATGATATAACTTGACTGTTAATGTTTTTGCTTACGATTCTTAACGCCGGTTATAAATACAATATGAGAACTATTGGGAATCCGTATTTAATAACTTAGTTGGATGGAAAAGAAAGTACATTATTTATTTTCCTCCATGGCTCTAATAGTTTGTAAGTCATGTTTTGATATAACTTTGCGTTAAAAGAAGTGATTGCTAATTTTTAGATAAAGTAAAACCTAACTTTGGCTATATGTTACAATGAGTAATTTAAAATACGTTTGTTGGCAGGTTGAGCTGTACTAGTTTTGTATTGAGGGTGTGTACCTTTCTCAGTCATGCCATCAGCAACGTTAAACAGACCTAAACGCAGCGAGGAAATGTGGGAGACATTGAAGGTCTATATAATAAAACAAAGACAGAAAAAGAAGCAAGGTAAGTTTGATAAAGTATTTATAGCAAAGATCACTGTACAGTGAATTGCCATACTAAATACATATTTTAACTTTCATTTATTGAACTCATATGTACGCCTAACGGCCACAAACATTTTCTTGTGGAAAATCTGTTAAAATATTTCAAGAAATAATACTTGAGCAGCATAATTTATACTTAATTTATATATATAAATTCCAGTTAAAGCTATATAATTTGGTTGTCAATGCTTAATTACTACCATATTCCCCCTTGTCCTTATGGAGGGTCAACCTATTAGTCTTTAAGAACACTATTTTGAGCTACTCACTGCCTTTACTGATTTGTAACATTTTAATAAACCTTGGAATATTATTGATTGAGTCTGACCTAAAGTGTGGGTGACCCAGATTAAGTTGTGTAAGCACTGTTTGATTGTATCACCCTGTAAATAGAGCGTTTGTTGGATGTGTGCAGAGCAAGAGGCTGATGAAGAAGTAGAACGTCAGCGCAAGGAGCGAGAACGTCAACAAAAGCAAGATGTGATGACCTTGGGGGAAACAAGAGAGCAGATACTGCAGCTGGAGATGAGACTGAAGGAACTGAAGGATGAGAAGCATCAGCTCTTCCTGCAACTGAAGAAGGTGCTGAATGAGGACGACAACCGCCGCAGACAACTTGTCAAGGAAAACAAGTAATATAGAACTAACCGGTCATTTGGGGGCTCAAAGAGTTGAATAATCATATATTATATAAGTTGGGGACTATGCAAGGTCAAGTAATAGTCAGGAATTACTGTAATAAATCACTGGAATGTCAGGGGAGGGCCAAGAAACTGATTAGGTTAGAGTACTATCATATAATTAGATAGCCAATACTTATTTGGTGTTGCCCCATTACTGTTTAATCTAGCCTTAGAGGCAAGAGAGTAGAGCAGTGCTGACTCAATCATTATATTGCAGCTATTAGGATCCACACATGATTTAGATTTGCTGGCCAATAGTAAGGAAGGTGTTGCAGGAAACGCGCACATTTTACTAGAGGCTGGTAAGGAAATAGGCTTGGAAGGGAACGCTGAAAAGACTGTCACACAGAGTGGGGACAGTACTTTAGAGATTACTTTGAGCAACATGTCACTTTATAGGGTTAATTAGTTTAAATATTGTTATTTAAGAACAATTTTAACTACCTTAACAATAATGATATTGATCGGAAATTAGGAAAATAATACACTTGGGAAATTCATGCAATTACTCGGTCAGTAAGTAACTCAGGCTCACAAAGAATATATTATGTACAAGCAACATAATTTTTAAAATAATTTTTCTAAACAACAGTCATTTACTAGCAACAGACATTTTTTAGATCCCATAAGGTGTCCACACTTAGAATGTCTCACTGTAAATTATAGCTAGAAGCTGAGCATTTACAATGTACTTTAATTATCTTTGGTAAAAAGCATTAAGAAATAATATCCTTCTCTCCTTTTTTTTAATATCAAGGAATTATTCTTTCAACTATTTTAATATTTCTAAACCAAAGTTTGCTACTGGCCTCGCCCCCAAAAAATTTCTACTAGCTTAGAGATAAAATATATCATCTTTTTACCTTTAACTGATAATTCAATAAGACTTATCAAAGTGTCATTTAGTAAGCAGGTTGTCACTGAGTATGCTAGTCGTCGTTGAGCACGCAAGTCGTCGTTGAGTACGCAAGTCGTTGTTGAGTACGCAAGTCGTCGTTGAGTACGCAAGTCGTCATTGAGTACGCAAGTCGTCGTTGAGTACGCAAGTCGTCGTTGAGTACGCAAGTCGTCGTTGAGTACGCAAGTCGTCGTTGAAGTATGCAAGTTGTTGTTGATTGACTCTGTCCTTCACAAGATAATCTTTACCAATACTACCCTCCAGACAATGAAGCCATTATTTTGTATTTAATCATTAGTAAAGTGTAACTTAAGCTTTATTATATTCATCCCCTGCGGGACGGGGTATAGAATAGTCCTGCAGTAACCCCTGCTTGTCGTAAGAGGCGACTCAAGGGGGAGGCTTCTGTGCAAGACGTACCTCGTGCAGCATAAATAAATCAGGGGAGGGGGGGGGGNAAGTGTAACTTAAGCTTTATTATATTCATCCCCTGCGGGACGGGGTATAGAATAGTCCTGCAGTAACCCCTGCTTGTCGTAAGAGGCGACTCAAGGGGGAGGCTTCTGTGCAAGACGTACCTCGTGCAGCATAAATAAATCAGGGGAGGGGGGGGGGAGAAAGAAAAACAATATAGGCCTAATAATTATTTGAAAAAAAAAATTCAAGAAATAAATGCAGTTGTATTATTTTTACCAACATATTATTTACTGTGATTTTTAAGTTTATGTTTTTGGCATGGTTAATAACTCATCTGGAGAAGAATTTATTTGTATTTGAATCTTACTCATCTCATGTTCATAAACTTAGAATACAAACTACAACTATTAAAAATAGTATAGCACACAACAAACATGAATAAAACCAAACTTCTTCATTGTACTTACTAACAATATATTTATGATATCCCAACATAAATACACTGGAGGTAGTTTTTGAGTCATTGATAATATTCAGGTGTTTCAAGGGTATGCAATTAAAATAAGATGTATGATTTAAAAAACCTTGCAAATTCAATAAATGAGTGTTAAATTTGTACTTTGAAGCAGTGAAATTATCTTATTGTTTTAGTGATATGATGAGTTTGCACGGATACCCTGCCGTGGCTATCAGCGGACATCCCCAGTTGTTCCTGCAGCAGAGCATTCCACTAGCTGGCCGAGCACCCATCTACAAGGTGGCCCCACAGCATACACTGTTGCCACCTGTAAGAAATAAAATGAGCTATCGCAGCATGCCTACTGCTTAAAATAATTTAGTGTTTTTGTATCAGTTCATCATTTTACCCAAATACCGACATTTCTGATTTTTGGTCAAGGAATCTAGTATAAAATATTTATGTAACATTTCCTTGACACAAACTTGCTAGTAATAATATAAACAAACATCTCCTCAACACAAGTTGCTGGTAATAAATATAAACAAACATCTCCTCAACACAAGTTGCTGGTAAAAGTAAATATAAACAAACATCTCCTCAACACAAGTTGCTGGTAATAAATATAAACAAACATCTCCTCAACACAAGTTGCTGCTAATAAATAAAAACAAACATCTCCTCGACACACAGTTGCTGGTAAGAATACAAACAAACATCTCCGCAACACAAGTTGCTGGTAATAAATATAAACAAACATCTCCTCAACACAAGTTGCTGGTAATAAATATAAACAAACATCGCCTCAACACAAGTTACTGGTAATAAATATAAACAAATATCTCCTCAACACAAGTTTTTGGTAATAAATATAAACAAATATCTCCTCAACACAAGTTTCTGGTAATAAATATAAACAAACATCTCATCGACACACAGTTGCTGGTAATAATATAAACAAACTTCTCCTCGACACACAGTTGCTGGTAATAATATAAACAAACTTCTCCTCAACACACAGTTGCTGGTAATAATATAAAAAAAACTTTTCCTCGATACAGTTTCTGGTAATAATATAAACAAACTTCTCCTCGATACAGTTGCTGGTAATAATATAAGCAAACATCTCCTCGATACAGTTGCTGGTAATAATATAAACAAACATCTCCTCGATACAGTTGCTGGTAATAATATAAACAAACTTCTCCTCGACACACACTTGCTGGTAATAATATAAACAAACTTCTCCTCGACACACAGTTGCTGGTAATAATATAAACAAACATCTCCTCGACACACTTGCTGGTAATAATATAAACAAACATCTCGACACACACTTGCTGGTAATACTATAAACAAACATCTCCTCGACACACACTTGCTGGTAATAATATAAACAAACATCTCCTCGACACACAGTTGCTGGTAATAATATAAACAAACATCTCCTCAACACACAGTTGCTGGTAATAATATAAACAAACATCTCCTTGACACACAGTTGCTGGTAATAATATAAACAAACATCTCCTTGACACACAGTTGCTGGTAATAATATAAACAAACATTTCCTTGACACACATTTGCTGGTAATAATATAAACAAACATCTCCTTGACACACATTTGCTGGTAATAATATAAACAAACATCTCCTAGACACATACTTGCTGGTAATAATAGCCACATACTACGCACCACAGAGCTTATAAGCGGTTGTTTTGTTTCAGGGAACATTGAAGCGTTCTCGCAGTCCTTCTCCTCCGCCCCAGAGCTACCATCAGGGTTACGGCTACAAGCCAGGAACTATCCCAGGCTACTCTACTCAGAGTGAGTGACCTCAATCCTAGCTGTCCAGAAGAGTACTGATTCATTTCCACAATACTTTTCATCCTGTTACCTTAGATTAGCTAATACTAGTTTTCCCTTCATCTTTGTTCATGTTAATGTCGATTTTAAAAACATGTTCATTCAAATAATGATATTTATATCCCAGAGTGTTTAATGTTACATGCATGATTGCAGGTATCAAGTATGTTTGTGAGTGTGCTTAGGTTACGATAGGTATGTGGTGTGAAGAGATTTTTATACTTATCTACTTAGATGATACAACATAGATTAGATTCTATGCTATAGTTTTTAACATTGAATGTATGATGTCACAGCCTCTTTTTACAGGTTTTTTGGTGCCTTATAATATTGTTATTTTAATCTATCTGTAATGGAGCTTGCAGTGTTCCATCGGGAATCTTCACATCTGTACAAAATTAACATACTTTTAAAGCCTCGGTGCTTACTACTCACTTCTCTGAAGTAATAGCCTGATGATGTATATGCTAAATTCGGCCTGGATAAATATTCCAAAGGATAAAAATCTGCATCACGATCATTTGAGTGTTTCCAAAGATCTTAGGTGATATAGTACATACATACATACCTGCCTAGTCTATGTTTCATGGTGAGATCATGCTGGTATCTCCTTGGCTTTGCCATCGATTGGGAGATCGCGGGTCAAATCTTGGTCTGGTATACTAGGAGTGGTTCACTCCTAAATGATTTTAAACTCACCCCACACACAAATGCGGGTACATTTTTGATAAATTTCTAACTTAATCATTCTTACCACATTATCATGTTTAAACCTGAGGGCCCTATTCCACCAAACTACAATAGTAATAATTAACAAGTGAATTTACTTTTAGACTCCACTAATATAACATATACCGTTCTATAAAACATTTACTTGTAACTTGTAACTATTACTCCTTACATTACAAGTTACAAGACCATAATTAAAAAGTACAGGTGTTATGTTCCACAAAAATATTAGTACTGGTAATCTACATGTAATTTTATATCTAATTTATACAAGTGAATAGAGTTTGTTATAAAGTGCTATTAGTGTTTTTTTTTGTTGAAAAGTTTGTTTTTAGAGTATTTCATATGTGGTCAAGTGGTAGTAGTGATAGTGAACTAGAAATAAGAGTAGGTAAAAATATATAAAAACCACATACATTTTTATTTTTATCATTATTATTAGCACCGCGTCTTACTACCCGTTCGGGTTATACGCACTTACGCTAATGTGTAATGGTAGGGTGATTGTGAGATGAAATGGAGGACCTACAGTTTAACGTGGAATCCGAACCACGGTGGAGGCCTAGCATTCCTCACATTCACAAGTTGTGATTAATACACATCTTGTTAGAGGTGAAGGAAGGGTTTGGCAATCAGATAAATCTGTGGCGGGACCGAGGATTGAACCCCGGACCCCTAGCACAGAAGTCCGACACCTTACCCCTAGACCACCAGGTCACCTTTTTTTTTTTTAATTTTAATTCACACTTTGAATTTAATGAATGATCTAGGTTAAGTCACACTGTTGTGGAATTAATTAGGCCTATTCGTGAGATTGGGTTTGGGCTTCAATACCCGAGTAGTTGAAACCATGCGTTGGAGGCCAGCAGCAAATTTGAGTATTATTACATTGGCTTGGTAATGGAGGCCAGTACCATGGTCTTGCAGATATGCACGGTGTTTCTAAATCAACATTTGGACGTTCTGTTCACGCTGTTGTAGGAACAGTTAATGCACTAATGTTTCATGGCCTGAAAATATTGTGCCAACTGTTGAGAGGTTCTATATCATAGGGGGTATGCCACAAGTTATTGCCCTTAACATAGATACCCCTCACGAACAGGAGGAACAATACATGGATCAACATGGTAATCAGTCATTACATTTCATGGTTGTGTGTGGGCTGGTTTGAAAATTGTACTATGCAAGTGCCAAGTGGCCAGGGAGCGTTCACGATTCAAGAGTTCTACACAACAGTACACTGTTTGGCAGAATAGAAGAAGGCTGGTGGCTTCCAAATTCAGTAATACTTGCAGATTCTGTCTATGATTTAAAAGAATGGCTAATCACTCCTATATTAACAATATAGGATGATGAAAGGTGAGAAGGTTTAAAAAACCCCGGGATATTAGTTGAACAAAGTATTGAAATTTTGAAGGAAAAGCTAGTTCCCTTTCTTGAATCATTTGCGAGTTCAACCTGAATTCACAGGGAACATATTTAAGTGCTGTGTGACTTGACACAACTTGGCTCTCAAAGAGGGAATTGCTGAACCTACTATTGAATAAGATGAAAGCAACAATTTGTTTGAAGGTGTCATTGAGGATGGGAACTATGAAGTGGATTATATGGCAGGCGCTCGAAGATGAGAGCAACTTACCAACCACTTTCAGTAAAGGAACTTAACCAGTATTTAAGTGCTTTTTTAAAATCAATTATACATATACTTTTATTATAACTTATCAATCACTTCAAACATATCTTAATTAGTCTTCCATTTACTTATTTTTTGTCATTTTATTTATTTCAATTACACATTAATTTTCTTCAACTGATATGTACTTCATTTTTGTCACCAACAACAAAGTTCTCTGATTCTAACATTATAACATCATGCCCGCTCTCATCTCTGTTTGGGTAATATTTTTTCACATTTTCATCTGATGACATCAGGCCTAGATTATTTTCCATCTGAATTATTTCTAATGCTAGTTTTCTTTTTTGTATCTTCTTCTGTAGTTGCATTTTCATTATCTTCAAGTTAAGAAGTGCATCATTTGTGGTTTCTTTAACCAACTTCCTCTTCATCGTTTGCTCATTTTTTATTTGTGGAGCACATGTCTCTACAAAAAGAAACAGTGAACTTGTTATGTCTCAAAAATAGGAGATGGAATACAGAGGTGACTAAAATTTAACATAAATACCGGCAGGCTATGTCCACTTACTGATATCATCATATTTTTGTATTTCGTGTGACACAGGACTATTGTGTAAAGCCTGTGCTTCTTCAAATGCCTCAGTTACATTTATTGATGTCACAACTGGGGAATCTTTCCCAATTATCTCAAACACTTTCATGTCTATGTCTGTCACCTTTGCTTCTTTTACTCCTACAGAGTCAGTTTTCCTAGCATTATCCACTTTCATATAGAAAAAAAGGTATTTTCAAAATCTTACCATTCACAAATACAAACTAGCTGCTTTGGACTCTAAAACTGTTGTTCATGACTGAGCTTAATTGTGACTCAAGACACCTACAGTGACATCACTCAACGAGTCTAATATAGTTGTCTGTTATATACGAGTCTATACGCATGTTTCATCAACCTTTATTATTATTACTACTTCTATTGAAAGTGGGTAATGGGCTGCAGCTTGTGTTAATAATGTAAAGTGGCCTCATTTATATTACGGTGCTACTCTAAATGTAGATACAAACTTAATGTAGTAGGCCTAATAAACATAACCTTTTGATAGCCAAAAACTATGTTGTTTAAAAGCTAAGTAAGTTAACTTTATTTACTACTGAACAAACATTAGTAAATTTTCATAATAAAAAAGGGCTTAGCTTAACATAAGGAAAGAATGTAACTTACCTTTGTGTTCTTTCTCATGTTTGGCTAAAATACACCTCTAAGTTATGTCCATTTTTTACCCGACGCCGGTGAGCCCCCTCTTTCTTATCGGCGGTCCTATCTTCTGGCATCTTACTTGTCGAAACTACACTGCATGCCGGAGCATGTTGCCTACCGTCCTGTGTTTCACCCCCTCAATCAAGTCTTGTACGAAACCAAATGACGGTAGTACAAGGCTGGTTGGGATCCGGATGCTATCGGTTTTCGACACGTGTGGGATAGACCTGCCAAAAGCTATCCCCACATCCCCAGGTCGAGTTTCTCCCTGGAAGATACGCCTTGCGAAATGCCATTTTGATCTTGCCAAGTTCCCTAAATAGACCACCCCATACATTGTATATGAGAGAACCTTTAATGAGGTCCTAGCATCCCCTCTTTCAGAGTTTTAAACGCATCCACACGGATGGCTCGAAATGCGGGGCCTCCGTGGGATCCGCCTTTGTTGTGGAAGGATCCAATTTCAAATTAGGTTTACCTGGTGAATCCAGTGTTTTTACGTCGGAATTATACGCCATTTTTAAATCTTTATGTTTTGTTTATCGTAATTGTCACCGTTCTGTTCTCATCTGCACGAATTTCATGAGTGCTCTTTTGGCATTGTCCACTCTGTACTCCTGGAATCCACTCGTGCAGATGATACATGAGCAAATTTTTAAAATTGATTCATTAAGCAACTGGCTCGCCTTTTGCTGGATTCCTGGTCACGCTGGTCTTTCAGGAAATTAACTGGCGGCCAAGGAGGCGGGTCTGGGTCTCATGTTTTAAAGAGGGTAATGTTCGGCGTGGGGTCTTACGCACCTGGTATGAGCAGTGGGTTTCAACCCCTGCCCAGAACAAGCTGTGGTCCATCAGGAACGGTGTGTCGGGGTGGCCTTCTTCTATACGAAAGTCTAGAAGAGAGGAGGTCATCATGACGAGACTCCATGTCGGGCATACATTTCTAACCCACGAATTTTTATTAAGAGGGGATCCACTCATGTGTGTGAATTTTTCGATGCTCCCCTTAGTGTGTACCACATTTTGGTGGAGTGTCGCAAGTATGCCCCTATTCAAAGTTTATAATTTTTTGATCAATTTTTTTAAATAAGAAGGCTAAGCTTAGATTAAAATTATAATCCTGAAAAATAAATTTAGGTAAGTTTAGAGTGGAGAATTACTTTTAATTTGTTTACAGCTCCTGCGAGATATAGTTAATTCTCACCTGAGAATTTCTTGAAGTCAAAATGTAATTCTCGCACAAGCCCAATCATAATGAATGTAATATATACATGTAACCCAAACAGGTAGTAAGCTGCAGTGACCTGTCTACTTAGTCCTGTATAAAGGCAACCCTCGGTGCACTTGAAATGTTTGGTTCGATTCATAGCAGGGTAGAATAATGTTGTTTTCTTTGGTTTCTGTCTAGAATTGGATGATGGCCGACGTGGACATGAGTATGTGAGAGCTGTGCTGTGGAATAGTAAGTACAAGGCACCACAACCCAACTTGACTTTGGAGTTTTGTCTAACCGGGGAAATACCTATTTGGAATGAATTAATGACGAGGTACACGTTTAATACATTTACTAAACCTCATTTTAGGTCAAACTCGAGTCCAAATAAACTCATACAATTATATTCATTTAATTTAAAGCTATATTTATTTATAATTTAACCAAACACTTAAAATAAAAGATAGGATAAGGTTTGATCAGAGCAATTGAAATTTATTGAGTCACGTAAATATAAGAATGACAAAAAATACTTGTACTATACTGATAAGATTGATTTGAATTATAATGCAGAGTTGAAGAATGTTAAAAAAGTTGTTGGAATTAAAATTTTAGGGACAGCTAAAGCGGTTGTACGGTACGAAAGTAATGCCTCCTAATTCCTTGATTTTATGTCTAGTGCCATAGAAAAGTTTAGCGGTCACTGAGTGGTCAGTTAATATTTATATTTTCACCATATTGAGTGTTATTGTGATTGGTCCTGTGATTGCAGCACACAAGCAATTAAAAATGGCAGCTGTAATAGATACACCTATCAAACATATGGTGGTGATTGAATTTCTTATCATGGAGGAATCCATACGCCTGTCAGAAATGTTTTTTTGGTAACAATACTGTTTATATAAGCATAGCTAGATACTTTGAACGTGGGGGAACTGACATTGTAGACCCAGAGGTGACTGGCCAGTGCCAACATTGACAACAGACAACAAGAGCTGGAGTGATAATTGCTGCATCACAACATATGCAGTAGGTATCAGAAAACCTGTTGTGATGACCATCATAAATCACTTGGCTACCACAAGGTTTGCACCTGGTGGCTCCCAAAAATGCTGACCGACAACTTCAAAGAAGCATAGAAAACATTTGTGAAACTTCTCGAGCTCTACGATAATGAGAGACAGGATTTTCACTCGCACAGGTGACCAAACCTGGGCTTACCAATACGATCCTGAAACAAATATACATTTGATGGAATGGAATCATCTGAATTCACTACGCAAGAAGTTCAAAATACATTCTTCGGTTGGTACAGCCCCAGCAACAGTGTTTTGGGACAAAGATGGGGTCTTGCTTGTGGACTTCTTGGAGAGGGGTGATTAACTCAAATCAATATGTGGAAACTTTGAAAAGGTTGAAAACGCTCATTTGTAGAGTTATACTTGACAAAAACATGAATTATATTTTTATTTTTCATTACAACCCATGACCCCACACCCAGTGTGTGCACTTACGAAATTGGGATGTACTGTCCCTTATAGTCTGGAAATGACACTCACCTCTTTGGACCAATGAAGGACGCACTCTGTGGAAACCATTTTGTGGATGTTGACAAACTCAAGCGAAGTGTTCATGAAGACCTCTAACAGCACCTCTATAATAGATATGTGCCGCAACTTGTTTATCCTGCAACTTGTTTATCCTGCTCGCAACTTGTTTATCCTGCTCGAGAAATTGTCAGGTCAGGTAGGAAACAATGCAGTTATTGTTCTAGCAGGTACTGCTGGTTCATCACTGCTTACTTTTAATCTCTTTTGTAGACAGTCATCTCCCCATAGCAAGCTTGGGGGAGGGGTATTTCTTGTGGAAAGAGAAACACAGTGGGAGGCGAAGGACAAAGATATATTCTACTCTACCATATGATAGGGTAGAATATATCTTTTAGTTTACCAAGGTCACATATTTATGAGGGATCACCCTGTCTGTTAGTGATACAGGGGTGTTAAACTATATAACCTTTAAGGGGTATCAAATCTAGATGACATTTACACTAAAAAGCCCGGACCGCTTTAAGAATTCAATGTTTCATAACATCCATAACTGTTGAAATCACATCTTTCATAAATAAATAGAACTGGCTCTGCGGAACATTATACCTAGAAGACCCAAGAGCGGTCAATTTTACTGCTAAACAGTGAATAGCAATAATATTAGGAATGTAATATCATATTTGTCGCACTTCTTTGATTTTTATTTAATTGACTTTTATTCTGAAGCAGCTTAGTGAAAATAGCAACGGAATTCTAAGGAGCACTGAGATAATATTGTTCTACCATTATCTCAGGAAAGACAAGATTCATCCTGCAAACAAATTCCTGCTGTCCATTGTGTTAGCATTCTCTTACAATAATTGTTCATCACAGTCATCAAAAAAGTAACTTGCCTCAAGTACCTGGAGTTTTCAAGTATCCCATTTTTTTGTTTTTTACTCTAATAAAAATGTATTTATTTCTTGTACAGGCCAAATATATACATAATTCATATTCAAACTCCTTATATAATTGAGGCGGGTAACGTAAAAAGGGCACATAGACAAAAATGTTGTTTTGTGAAATCTGAACTGTTAAGTTTTTAAATTGATTTATGTAAAAATAAAAAAACAAACTAAACCCTAACAAAAATCTAAATAACACAATATCCTCCCTCTTTAGTGACAAGAAATTACTATTATCGCATTTTTAAGATGTAAATTATTTTTTAAATAATATTTATTACATGTTATATGCCCTTTTTACATAGACCTTTTTTGATGGGTAAAAATAAAGTAAGCTACTAAGGATGAATACTTTTTAATTGAAACTAACAAAAGGTTTCGATATTTAATCAAGGACACCCCAAAAAATATCTATATTTACGACCATTCCATTAAATTTTCAAATGGTGCTGGATGTTGCCGACACATAACTATTGCAGAAAGGTATGGTTTGGCCATTCCAATTATTTCTTATTATTTTTTTTCCTGATCAATCCAAAGTTCCGATCACATTGTGAAAATGCATATCCGCGAACAGGGAACAGTTGAATGATACTATTTATGTTAAAGGCTTTCACAAACCATGAAGCAAACTTCAATACTGTAAGATTTCAATTTTGCACCCCTGCAGCATCAGATAAAAACACAATCTTAGATACATTTTGGAATATTTGGAGGTTTTTTAGGAGACGATCATACAAGAATGAAACAAACGAGTTTGCATTTTTTTTACCTTGGCTTTCCATAAAGCAGGGGTCTCCACACTTTTTGCAATGCGGGCCACATAATATATTTTACACATTTTTGTGGGCCAAAGTAACGTTCACCTGTTATTCAAGTAGCATTATTTTTGCCCTGAATGCCTTGACATGCGCAAATAGATCATAAATTAAATTTGTTTCAACATGCAAATTTAGATTCAAGTCATATGGCCACTGGATATAGGACACAATAGCAAGGATTTAAGGATTGTATAAAGGACATAGAACTGTGCTTGTTTTTTTTGTTTTTTTGTGCAGCTCAGAGAGGACTACTTCTCCTGATATAATCCACTCCTTATTCCTTCCTGACATGGGGCGAGCATGGGTCGGCTAGACGTTTTGGATATTTGAAAGAAAACTCAGCGAGATTGGAGCCTGAGCCAGCGTTTGTTGACATAGAGACCAGTCCAATTGGTTTAACAGTGACTTCTGCCGCATCATGGAGCTCCTATGCAGCAACAAGACAGGATGTAGCCCTAGGAAACAGGATAACAGGATAGAGCTTGGGATTGTGCCGTGGAGTGGGAAGCATTACGGACCTTACTGAGAGAGGAAGATTATCATCAGAAACCTTAGCAAAATAGCTATGGGGCTATTGGGCTGAAAATTTTCACGAGCACATCGAGACCAGCATCCAGATACCCATGTTGGTGGGGAATAACAACTGACCAGTCCAGCTCGATCCTACCAGGATACGCTGGGAAACCCATCACCCCTTCAGCCCAAGGGGCAAGAGTTGTAGCGTCTTATGAAGAGCTACAACGTTGTATTTAAAAAAACTGGACACTAAATCATTACTAGTCATATACCACCACAATTGAAATAGTATAAAGTCCTAAACTCACTAAGGCCCATTCCACTGTTTACGTTCCAAGTTGGCTATCTCCCATGCTACACAACCAGCTATCGCGAACGTGTTGTTAAGACTGACAGCGCGAGGACAGGAGGTTCATCGACGCCACTTGTTCGTTAAGGCTGCCGGGAAGAGTGAAGTAAGATGTTCCGGCGCTAGATGGTTGCAGATGCCAATAGTTGGTTCTGAATGAGTCCAGGGCTCTCTCGTCACATGTTCTTCGTCTACTATTACCTCTTCCTATTCTTCTCTCTTTGTATGTATATTGTGGGTGTAACTCCTACTTCCCCCCCTCTCTGAGCAACTGATATCGGATAAATACTGTCAGGAGGTCAGAGGACAAATTATTCTTGGCAGGATATATATCTGGGGAACATCTACGTGCTCCCAACAAAAATGTAAGCTCTTAATTAAATTTCGGTATTTGTAATTCAAAATTCCTTTTCGGCTAGTAGTAAAATTTACAATATTCAAAGTCTTTTTTAAGGAATATTATGTTAATTATGTAAAGTCTTTTACTAGGAAAGATATTTAAATATTCACCGTCCCCTTTTAGTCATTATGTATGACTTATTTATAAAACTTATATATATCTTATTTATAAATTAAACATACATTTGTCTTGCTTATAAATAAAATTTACATTTAAATACTTAACTTCTGATATGTTGATTTCAACTTTTTACTATCTAACGGTTTTACTCTATCTTGGAAATATTCTCTAATTATTGTTTGATCTTCCCCTTATTTATGTATAGCGCCATGATGTTGGATGGGTTGTATTCCTGCCTTGGTCCTGCAGGACGAAAAGGGGCTACAGTGAAAAGCTGTGTTTATGGGCTTTCTAGGTATACACATATGTTTGGGCCTCATTGTGTTAAAAAGGGTAACAAATTATGTTTTTTTTTATATTTTGCACTCTTTTAATAGTTAGTTTCTTTTGAAAATGGTGTTATATAATTAACTAATAAAAATTATTTCCATAAAAAATTTATTAAAATTAACTTTTTAATTTGTATTATTCAATATTTATTCAATATTTTATGTTTTGATTATATATAAAATACTATTCATACCCCCTTATCTAATTTATTCTGTTTGTATGATATTGTAAGAGTTTGACTATTTTTATATACTAGGTTTAATATTTGTTTATATTTTATTTTATTGAGTAAATAAAACTAGTTAACTTATTTGTTGTTCATTTGGATGAAACTGCCTTTGGCGCTCAGAAAATTTTATTGGGTAATTATTTTAAAGACAGAAGACATAATAACCCTATTGAATAATCAAATCCTGGAAGCATTATCGAACAACATCGCGTGTGAAAATTTAAAAAGAACATGTGCCTGCTTCTTCTCGTCATAACGTTCATCTGAATTCCACAGAGTACTTGTTTAATAGCTGCATCCACAGATTACTCTACTGCCTCTACGTCTATGGTTTCAAGTCCACGGTCCACAGAGAATCATTACAAGTAATAATTGCTAGCGCTTGTCTTGGACATTAGTTGGACTAACCCGCAATAGTTACCTAATTTTGCAACTAGAATGCGCACCGATAGAAGCCTAGCTAGACGGATATTTAATTAACTATTTGAATATCGATGCGGCGGGGTCTTTTAAAGGAATTTTAAATCAAGACAATTTAGCCAGATCCTATTTTACTCTAAATATTCGATGATTCATCAAAGCATTTCTCTTTACCATTTCCTATTACTCAATATCTCATCTATGTTTCACTATTTCAGCAATATTCCTAGTTCTCAATTTTATCACCTCTTTGGTGTGTATTTGGAAAGTTTCTTTTTTATAAGAATTGAAGGAGACAATTAGTTTTTGTTTTATTACTGGCGTAGCTTTTAAAATAGTATTGAAGCCGGGAGGTTAAAGTTTCCAATCAAGAGGGGAAAAGGGACACAGTGCTGCAAATTATTACAAGTTTGAACTATAAAAGATTTACACAAGGGTCTCGATTTTAACTTGGAGAGGTTGTGAGAAGGACATTCATATCTTTCATTAAATATAAAGATAAGTTTTTGCGTGATTGAATTTTCAACTACAGAATGTCTATGGGTGAGGAGTTTTCAATAAATTTTTTTTACTACAACAATTTTAATCAGCCACAG
Organism: Timema bartmani; assembly: GCA_902151455.1. NCBI lineage: Eukaryota > Metazoa > Arthropoda > Insecta > Phasmatodea > Timematidae > Timema > Timema bartmani. The sequence continues at coordinate 17,355 of CABFWB010004301.1, forward strand.
GGTGACGATATCTTGGGATAGCTTAAAAAAAAATTATATATATGGAACTATGAGCAGCGGGACTATTTTGTTTTAGACATCATTGAAATCTAATTTGGTTAATGGTAAATGTTAAACTTTCAGTGCCATAATTTTAGACATGGTTGAACTTAAATATATATATTTTTTTCTTGAAATGTTTCAAAGGTTTGTTTTTTGTATCTCATGATTTAATTATTATTATTATTATTATTATTATTAGCACCGCGTCTTACTACCCGTTCGGGTTATACGCACTTACGCTAATGTGTAATGGTAGGGTTATTGAGAGATGAAATGGAGGACCTACAGTTTAACGTGGAATCCGAACCACGGTGGAGGCCTGGCATTCCTCACATTCACAAGTTGTGATTAATACACATCTTGTCAGAGGTGAAGGAAGGGTATGGCAATCAGATAAATCTGTGCCGGAACCTAGGATTGAAACCCGGACCCTTAGTACAGAAGTCTGTCACCTTACCCCTAGACCACCAGGTCACCCCTCATGATTTGATGTCTGTTAAAATTGTGATATAGTAATTATTACTATGTTAATAAAACAAATTTTATATATATTAATATAAAGTTTATGAACACATAAATTTAACTTTGTTTCAAGTTTTAAGTAAATTATGTTAACCTAGATATGTAAATTAACGGAGCTTCACAGGCAGGTTTTGGTAAGGTTAAAATTCAAGAGTACATAAATAACCAAACACATAACATTTTTTCTTTTATTTCATGACAACCTTTAAAACTGTTCCATTACAATATAATATAAAATTTAGGTATAAGTGTATTTCTTGTGTTTTACTTCAAACATTATCAACCAACTCCTTATTATTGTATCATGTAAAATTACTACGTCAACCAGACAAGCAAAGAGAAGGAGTTTCATTATAATGTATAAATACCCAGTAGTCTTGAGATAAAGAGTTCTCGTGCAACTGAGCTTCTTTTTTTTTTTTAACCTTAACTACTTTTTTGTTTATATCTAATCAAGAGCGATATTATATTACAATATTATAATTTATTATTTATATTATGTTTAATACTGTCAAAGCGTTTGAAAGTCCTACCATATTAGTTAAAATATCAATGCTTATTTTTAATATAAAATTATTATAGAGTCATTTTTATGATTTAATGTCTTGATCCTTATATTTTGACTTTTTTCCCATCCTGCAATAAAAATGTCATTCTCGTCCATCCTTAGTAAACTGTGTATCAGAACTAGAGTTGGGTCGAATTCATTACTTTACAAATCCCGAGTCTCAATTCCAAATATCCAATTTACCTTAAAATCTCAAATCTCGTATCCGAATCTTGGAAAAAAAAAATGAACATAAGAGGAAAAATATAAATATAAATAATAACAGAAAATACAAACAATAACTAAATGTTTAATTTTTCTCTAATATCCATTCATTACAACATTCATACATTCATTTAGATGTTAAATTATTGATCTGTAGCCTGGTTGTTAACACTTTGCCTGCTGAAACCTTATGTACTATCCTGATCAGTCATAAAAACATGCACATTTTCTAATTCTTACTAATAAAGGTATTTTATTATTATAAAATTGGTACTTACATGAAATTTTTCTCTGGAATTTCTTCTTTAACATGATGTATTATTCAAATTACTTATATTCTTATAAAGATTTACTAAATTTATTCAAATACACTTTGTCTTTTAAAGTTTTTCACAAAAAATCTTTTACTTACAAATACTCAATATTCTATTAACACACTTATGACACATAAAACACTTTAAAATATATTATTAAAAGTAAATTTCCACTACAACATTTTAAAACTATGTTTACTTAACTAAAGAATTTAATTTAATCCATGGATCATAACTCACTTTTATATGGTAGATATAATCTCGTATTTTTTCAGAAGTTAAATGCTCCATAATCTAGTAACTTTACTAATAAAACACAATTTTACTCACGAAGTGAGCAAAACAAACCTCTAAACCATAGATTCTAAACTTGACTTACAATACGCCTAAGATTATACAGCAAAGAGATTGTATTTTTAAAACACAGTGCTATCTATTGGAAGATGTATACACTAAACTAATTAAATAAACACTCCCTGTATTAATATTATGACGGATACCATTAAGAAGCATGGTAAAGTAGCAGTAATACTACGCCGCCCGTAGAAATCCCAAATCTCTGAACGATATAATATTATGACGTTAGTAGGTAAAGTGTTAAGTTCATCCTATAACTATGATAGGCTCTGGACCACCGATAGGCAGTATTAGAGCGATAAAACAATTTTTTTATAAGGATTTGAGTCTCGAATCCTCGAATATCCTTAAGGATTCAAGGGTAACATCTCTGATGTTTGTTTGCAGAGAACACTCAATACTCCGGGTCCCAGCCCTTCTACAGCCCGCAGGGGCAATCCTCTACAGCAGTGAGCTACACACCGACCCATACACAGACAGTGTACACGTATGCTGCCCCTGGATACATCCAGCAGCCGGGCTCTGTGCAAGTTCGCGAGGGGAGTCCCAAACAAGCCCCACACGGTGTGTATCTGGGCCACACTGGGGCACTGCCCGCACACACTCAACAAGGTAAACTATTTATCAACTAGGTTACTTAAGTATTGCTTTCATGCACAGGGACATGTCCACGTTATGTTTATTAGGACATAAGAACAAAGTTTGGAAATAGAAAGGAAGACCACTTTGCCCAGTAACTTGTGAAGTAGGGGGTGTTTGATCTACCACCATTTTGTAACATTGTTCACATGCTCTTGATGCATCCTGCGCCCTAGCACAGTATTGTGTCAATTAGAGAGATGCTCTGACATGGCATTTGAAATATAAGTCTCAATTTTGTGCATTGTCAGAATTAAATTTGAATCCACCCAGGAAATTTCTGTTAAAAGTGACATTAAAGTACTTTAAAAAGTGACCTCGCAGTCATGTCACAATTTATTTGTTATTTAGTTTAATATAAAATGGGAATTAAATTCGGCTATATATTTTGAGGAAGAACTGTTGGACTTTTTGGATAGATCCAATACTCTGTAATATTTAACTGCCTTTTAATGCATTAATAACTAAGATTGATTTCCATGACTGCATTTATTGATTTGTTATATTATACTTCACACTGTGTTTCCAATTATATTGTATGTCTTGAGCGTGTTCTTTGTAATTGTCCGCTCTTGCTATTGTTGTATCATATAACACTGTACATGAGTAAGATTGAAATGATACAACATCTCCATCTCCTGGTGACAAGGTAAGGTTCCCTGACTAAACCCGGTAGTCCCCTTATGTCAAGAGAAATCTCAAATATAATATCGACTGTGCTACATAGTCAAGGGCAAACATGTTAGTTTATGAATTTCACAAAGTGGTCTCCCAAAGAGGACACAAATTTGGAGATTGCTCACATTTTCCTACATGAATGTGAAATGAGTCTATTCTTGACCAATCTGGAATTGTTATTTTAGTGGTAATTGATAGCGCTGAATAAGCCAAAGAACCAGGATGAACTCAAAACGAATCAAGTAGCCACATTTTGTAGTGGACAACATGTTATTACAGCAATCAGACCAGGTGAGGATCTACATATGGTGATAAATGAAAGGGCTTATTTTAGGCAGATGGGCTCTTTGAACCCTGAAATCCCTCAAAACCTTTAGGATATTTGAGGATTTAAAAAAAGGCATAACATTTTGAATCTAAATTGTTTTCTATAGCTTTTGTATTATATTTGGAAGAAGGTATAGGAAAGGTAGGATAGAGGCAACTATTACCTCTTTGTCCAATGACAGCAATGTAAAATGTGAACTGTGTTCTTATTTTCATTGTAAAACACATATTTAAAGGAAACTCCAACTTGATAACTTTGTTTAGATCTGCATTTCTTACTTATTACAGAACATAAAAAATACAATCATCAAATATTATAATGATGTACCAAAAAAAATATGATAAAGAGGTAATAATCGGAATTTTTTTAAATGAATAAATCACTAAAAAAAATTCCGCTCCATACCTTTTTTAGTCATCGAATCCTTTAAAGAGTAATTCGGGGTCATCAGGGTCATCATCGGAGCTATCAGCAGGGTGATCAGGACCTATAGAGGTCCCAGGTAAGGGAGATGACAGTGAGGATGCAGCTTTCGAGAAGAATCTTGTTAGTGTGGTATGCTTTCTAAGTTTCTTATTTTCTTCATAAATTTCATGATAGCATAGTAAAAGAGTTAATTTATTTACCGTTCCACTTTTGTGAACCGTTCAACATTCGGATCCATACCCTCTAGTTTTAATATAGTCGCATTCACTTTTGAGAAGACACCAGCTAACCCCTTTACAGTGAACTTCTTTTGTACTGCTTCCATTCTTTTTTCTCTTCTTCTTCTGCTTCCTCTTCCAAGTGCTGCTGCGCTTACAACTCTCTTAAATCTTCATTAGTTAGCTCTCCCTTGATATATTCCACTAGTTCTTCAATATCGTCCACTTCAACATCTAAATTAAGCACGTTAGCAAGTTCAACAGTGGTTTAATGTACGACATCAATATGCTTGTCTTTGTCAAACCCTTTGAAACTATTCACGATACGTTTAAGGCAATTGTTCCATATTCCTTGCAGACACTTTTCTGTCACTCCCTCCCAAGCTGATTCAATGTTCCTTATGCAGTGTAAAATGTTGTATGATTTCCAAAAATCCCGAAGAGTTACTTCATCACATTCTGTTGCTGCTCCAGCTTTGGAAAAAGTTATGCACAAATAGTATGCTTTGAATGTAGCTATAGCCCCTTGGTCCATTGGCTGAAGGAGAGCAGTTGTGTTTTTAGGCAGATACACTACCTTAATATCTGATGCTGGGGGTGGCCTGGAGCATTATCAAGTTGGAGGATGATTTTCAAGGGAACACCCTTTTCTAGACAATAATGCTTGACCGAGGTTATGAAACAGTCGAGGAACCGATCCTCAAATAAAGCTTGCATCATCCATGTCTTCTTATTTGCATGATAGTAAACGAACAGCATGCTTCAATGCACGTGGGTTCTTATAGTGATAAATGAGGAAAGGCTTTAACTCGAACCCAGCGATATTTCCTCCCAATAACAATGTGACCCTCTCCTTAAAAGCCTTGAAACCGGGCATTGTTTTATCTTCGTATATGTATGGCTTTAGGGCATTTTTTTCTCCAAAAAAATCTGTTCTGGCCAGTAGCTGCCTTGCTTGATAATTTTATCAAATTGGTCAACAAATTTTTCCGCTGCTTCTACGTCCGCACTTGTCAACTCACCGCTGATACTCTGCTTATACAGATTGAATCTCTGGCAAAACCGTTGAAACCATCCATGGCTTGTTGTAAATGTTCCCGTCGATACTTCGTCTTTGTGTGCCTCCAAAGACTCAAAGATACTGTGTGCCTTAGCTTGAATTATTAGAAGGCTCATCGGCATTCTTTTTTGTAATTGGTCGTCAAACCAGATCACAAGTAATTTCTCCATTTCATGAATGAGGCCTTTCCGCTGCATAGTTATTATGGCTTTAAATCCTGTTGATATTTCACTGCCTCTATCTTTATCCGTCAAGATTTTCAAAACTGTTGAATGCACCAGCTAAGTCACATGCTTTAGCTCTAACCTTTTTTTACTAGCTTCATGGTCATTTATGATATTTATTTTAAGATCGATGACCTTCCTTCGATTCATAGAGCTTCCTTCAGATGAAGTCGTGCTTTTTCGTTTTGCCGACATTATTCTATGGGGTGCACAGTTAAGTTAAAATTTAAGAATGAAATACTGAGAACTTGTAAATCTCGAACGCTTTATTTACTACTGTAGGACTGACCGACTGCCGGAACAAAATTACGTAGTAGGAATGGAAAGAATATATTTACAATAAAAATCAATATACAGTATTTATATCGATATTTGCCAAACAATATATCATTTGATTTGTTTATATATTTAGAACATGTGAATCATTTATAAACTAAACACCCGCCTCGGTGGCGTAGTTGGCTAATGCGCTAGTCGTGTTGAGCTCGACCGCCGAGGACGGGGAGATCGAGGTTCGAATCTCGGTCGGGTGAACTGGGGGCGGTTTTTCCTAAATGGTTTTCCACTCTCCCTCCACTCAAATGTGGGTTCACTTCCTCTAAATTCAACCCTCCCAATTCCTAATCCATTAGCGTAATTAGTTCTTAAGCGTATAACCCAAACGGGTAGTAAGACGCGGTGCTAAATATTATATTATAAACTAAACTATTTTTGCTCTCAAATTTTATTAAACAGATCCCTTTTTTCTATTTTTACCAACCTTGACTGTTGTTTTCAACAGATAAATAATAAAACCTTAAAAAATGAAAAGTTGCAAAGGATAGCATAAAATAAAAACCATTTAAAACCAAGAGTTGGAAAGATGTGTACCGGTGCTTTAGATAAATCTAGAGACCCTGGATACGTAGACAGGGAAAACATTTAAAGTTAAAGGACACGTAAAAGCAAAAAGAGAGATGCATGTAAACAAATTAGCTTTACTGAGACCAGTTTAACAATATATACATAAAGAAATATCAAAGCACCATCCAGTTTGTCAAGAATAGTCCTGTAATGATGCCCTAAAATCAATGACTAATACAAGTAAACAAGTGACCCCACTCATGGAGTTAACACGGCGTGATGGGCCAATATCTGTGCACAACAGGCAAGTCCCTGTTTATGCTATATACAGGTAGTCTTCTTCTAAAATACAATTGCTGCATCAGTCATAAAACAATAACATATACTTGAAAATTCTACACAATATGTTAGTAAGTTAATTAGCTGCAACTAATTACTTGCAAACAAAATAGTCAGTTTTGCGAAACAAATCTGCAGCCCTACTTTAAGGGAAGAAAACCACCCATGCTAGTGAAACTAGCTTGATCTTTCCCAGCTGAGCTACAAAGGTTATGAAAAATTGAGAGTTTATTCTGGTCATACATATTCCGGTTAAATAACAAGAGTAAGTTCTAATTTGGGGTTCTAGGTCCGAGCACAAAATGACCGGGCAAGCAACCAATCGGTCTTAGCCAGGATCGAGGAAATTAAATCCATTAAAGGTCACAGATCAAAAAAGAGGGCAAGAAATGACCTCTCAAGGTAACAATATCAAAAATATATAAAGAACGCAAGCCATGCCAGATGGGCAGAAAGACCCACAAGTTAAACAACAATATGGCATGAGGCGCCTAGATTTACCCTAGGAACGCCAACCAATACCTAACTAGGTAAAACCATCAGGCCTGGAACAACCTAAACAGCCCCTTTCATGCCTGAAGGCCCTGCAGATTACAACATGGTTTTGCAGGCCAAAGAGTGAGACACACTTTAATCTAAGCGGCTTGTCTGAAGGACCGAGCATATAACAGTGACGCGAGACATCACCGAAGGCAAGTACAGCGTGCCATAAAAATTAAAGACTAAACTACATCACATAAAATATACCCATGAGAGCTACAGATACTCTCATGAACGTGGAAACAGTTCCTAAAACCTACATAATGGCTGATGAAGCCGCCTACTCCCTATTTATATAAAAGTATAACATTACGATAAGTTACTTCCGCCGGTCAGGTCTGTCCATCGGCACCATCGTCGTGACCACCTTGGTGCTGTAGATATGTTCTGAGTGAAGAGACGTGGAACGTGTAGTATCCTGGACTAATAATGTAATAGTGTGTCCTTGCCCAGCGAACCATGGTGTTTTATAAGCGGCTGAGCCAGACGAACCATGGGGGAGGGGAAGGGGGAATGATGCCCCATGATGTTCAAATCGGCACGTAGACAAGAGCCACAGAAACTGCGCGCTGGCGCACTACACCAAACCTCAGTCAGTTGAATAGATAGCTCGGAACGGTAAAGTGCCGCGTCGCCGACCGAGAGAATAGTCGAGCACATCTGATGGAGCCGTTCTGTTTCAGCGATATTGTTGCGGTGTGGTATGTAACAAATGGAGTTATTTAGAAATTCATATACATTTTATTTCGAGAAATGTTACTCTTGGTAGTTGATTTAGGTCGTACGGGGCTTGACAGGTTAGCCCGCTACAACTCTCCTACCCTTTTAAGGTGGAACACCAGGAGGGGACCTCTGGACAGAGAATATGGAGGAAACAGGTATCACTATGGTTTAACCAAGACTAGCGGCATCCATCAACCACGGCCTCTTCGGACTTCTCATCAGCATGATTACAAGACTGGCAAAGAATGGAGGGTTCAGCCCAGCCATATAAAACACCAGGGGTGGCCAAAAAACCAGCTTCTCATAAACCAGAATAAACAACTATAGTTAGTGGTCCAAGCACCAAACAAGAACAATACAATTTAAAGCTCTTCACCTAACTATGCACTTGGATGACCAAGCCAAAACTACCCTAAGAGTATAGAGGAGTAAATCAGAACAAGAAATAGTACCCCAAAATTCAGATAACTCTTATCCTAGAGAAAACCTAACCATATTTTAACATTTTACCTTTACATAATCTTTTCTGCTAAACCTTATTGTAAATTAATAATCAGACATTTTCTCTTCTACTAGAAAAAATATAGTTAACCATTAACCTGCACTTTCTTTTTCCACTAGGCCTAGCAGAAAACATCATTCACTCAATTACATAAAAAATACATCTCACGTAATATCCTTGTTTTCAATCTCGACTTTCTTTAGATGACTGACGTGGGCGTGTCTGGTCAGGTCAGCATGCTCAGAATGTTGAAGTAAGACAGTGACAGGAGTGAGATCCTGTCGGCTTCTGAGCTAAGGGGAAAATTGCGGCAAAACACACTGTCATTAACAGACACATGAACAGGTTTACGGCCTTGGTTGTAAGCCGGCCACTCTAAGTTTGGATCTTTGCAAATTATGAAAGGCAAGCTTATACTTTTCGTAATAGGTAGAGTCCAGCATCCCCAACCAAGGGATCCAGTCCCAGATCGCCAACAGGGGGTGGTTCAACTCCCAACCCAGCAAAAGAGAGGAAGGGGTGAATCCGGTGGATTCATGAACAGCCGAATCGAAAGCAAGAGAAATAAAGTCCAAATCTTTATCCCAGTTAGGCTGGGTACTACCATGATAGATAGTTAAAGCAATATTCAAATTTATACTAAACCTCTCTACTTGGTTGGGGGCAGCATAGTGCGGGCTATTAGTCACATGTTTAATACCCCAAGCAAAACACACATTTTTGAAGGTTTTAGATCGAAAGCAAGGCCCGTTATCGCTTACAAAATTCTTAGGGGCGCCAAAAATAGCCAATACCTTTCAGAGAGAGCCTTAACGGTAATAGACCCCTTCATATTCCAAAGGGGAATAATGACAACAAATTTGGAGAATCCATCTATCAGGTTAAGAACACATGAATTTCCCTTAGGGGAGTGAGTGATGGGGCCAACAAAATCAACAAACACAGTATCTCATGGCTTATGAACAACATCTGCAGAATGCAGCCCATAACGCGTGTTGCGGGGGGGTTTAGCTCCCTGACACCCATCACATTTCCTAATCCACTCTCTAACATCTTGGTACATACTGGGCAAATAAAACTCTTGCCCAATCTTTCTATGGGTCTTAAAAATGTCTAGATGGCCTTCAAAAACAAAGTTATGAAAATATCTTAAAATCATGCTCCTTAATTTTACACGAACGAAAACCTTCCTGCCCTTGCGGTTCTTCCCTGTCACGCATAACAACCCTCTACATGAATCCCATTACTAAGACGCTCAATAATATCCCTAAAACATGGGTCCTCCTGCTGGTGCTGAGCTAATCAGACGAAAGATGCGGGAATGGTACTGATAACATCAATACGAGGAGGATCGGGAACAGGGAGTATAGGGAATAATCCCTCATTGATGCGAGAGAGGACATCCGCCACCACATTGTCTTGTCATAGACATGTTCCTTCCTGAATTAGAACTGAGACAATTTAAGCACCCACCTGCCAATTTGCCCCAATTTTTTTGGGTGGTTAAACATCCAGGATAAAGCCCTATTGTCAGTATACAACACAAACCCAAAGTACTGTATCTTTTTTGGGTATCAGTCAATGACTTACTAGCAAACGGCAATAGGCATAAGGCCTTCTGGGTGCTGCTGGGAAAGCACAGCCCCAAGAGCATAGGAAGAGACATCAATCTTCAATTCAAAAGGAAGTGAAAAGTCGGGCATTTTGAGAACTCTGGGAGAAACAAGGGCGTTCTTAAGTTGAACAAAGGCTTTTTTTTTCTTCCTCCCACACAATAGACACATCTTTTCTTTTTATGGTGTTATAAGAGGGCAGCCACCTCCGAGAAGGAAGGAACAAACCTAACATAATACGCCACATCCTCACAAAACGTTGAATCTGTTTCAAGTTCTTATACAAAGGATAATCAACAATGGGCCGGATGCATTCCAGATTCACAAGGATATGGTCTTGAGAAATCACATACCCCAAGTATTTGATATAATCCGCACCCCAGGTTACCTTGACTCATCTGGATTTTATTTCATAATAAGACCTTTTTAACATTTTATTATAATTTAATATGTTTGTTATGTCATTTTAACAATTTTAGTACACTTTAACATGTTTGTTTTATCTTTTTAACAGATTATTATTTTAACATGTTTGTCTTGTATTTTTAACTTACATATTGTTTTAGTATGTTTGTTTTGTCTTTTTATTGGAGTGATACACACTGTGGTTTTTCTTTTAGTAAGTGTTTCACACAATTTGTACTATGAACTCATTTTAGCACTCCCATGGAGTATCTCAAATGTGTATTCTCTCATATTGAGACATATTGTTTTTATATTCATATTTGTACATTGTGTTTTCACCTTTTTATAGAGCCAGGTGAATAAGATTACTCTCTCCTATGGAGATTTTACTATGTATTCATATTATGTTAAGGCTCTAATGACCTCATTGTGTCGATGGGCCTCTAAATACTACTATAAGTAATAATAATAATAGTAATATTATTATTATATAAATAATAATAGTATTATTATTATATAAATAATAATAGTATTATTATTATTATTATTATTATTATTATTATTATATAAATAATAATAATAGTATTATTATTATCATTATATAAATAATAATAATAGTATTATTATTATCATTATTATTATTATTATTATTATTTATATAATAATAATAATAATACTATTATTATTATTGTTGTTGTTGTTGTTGTTGTTGTTGTTGTTGTTGTTGTTGTTGTTGTTGTTGTTGNTACTACTACTACTACTACTACTACTACTACTACTACTACTACTACTAATAATAATAATAATAATAGTAATAATAATAATAATAAATAAAAAATGTGCAAGTTTACACAACACCCAATACGATACAAAGTGCACCTTCATTTTGATACATACAATTTGAACACACTTTTAGATGCCTTCACATTGCCTATGACTACAACTGATTGGAATGGTGACATACATTTAATTTCCATCAATCGTTTTACCCTTATCTTTAATATATTACATTTTTAGTTGACGTGCATGGACCAAATGTTTTTTACTTATTGATCTTATCGCACTCTCATTGTCCAATTGTAACTTACTTTTTACACTCAACTTTTCCACTTTTCTTAGTTATTTTACCTATTCTTAGATGGAATTAGCTCCCAAATGATCTCCTATTTTTACTCAATGTTATACTATAGTCTTAGAACACTACTACAGCCTAGTGTTGATACTAGAACTTGTTTTACTTATATCTTGCGAGAATAGGATTACATTTTGACCTAACGCTCAGCTTTTCTCCTTTAAATTTTGATTAGTTAATTCATTAGTTGTTTCTATTTTTTCACTTAAACTTTGCTCAAGTTCTAACATCATAGATTAATTTTTTTATGACAATTCACTAATAATTGGAGTAATAGGTGACTTATGATTTAGATTCCTGGATATTTATGACATATTTCTATTTTAGTTAAATAATTTTGACAGATTACAAAGATGACAACATAAAAATAAAGAAAAATTAATATGTAGAATACTTATCGGCACTCTACTCATTACAGTAGACTCTTCATTGTTTCATGAGCAAGTGAAGCACCAAATGTCTCAAAATGACATACCAGGCGTCTCCGGATGACGATTGACACAACAAATGTCTCAGGAAGACAGGTGACACACTTTTATTCTCAAGTGTAATTTTTATCGCGGGTTGTGCGTCGTGATAGAACATATCTTCTTTAACTTCGGGATACTCTGTTCTCAAGGACGTTTATATATAAATATACACACTGGAATATGTTTCTCAGCTGATATAGCTTCTTGATTTCGGTGTGTTACTGTAGTTTAGTCCCACGTTGGGCACCATTTTTCGTATTTTTCTTATTTAGCCCCACGGAAGGGCGTCAATTGTTGTGTTTTGAAACTGTGGCTATCTATGTGGCCTACGGAGGGCGTCATTTATCGTACACTGGAAATGTCCTCTTAAATTTTCTTTGTTGATTAGTATCCATCATATTGAGTTATAACTATTATATCTAATCACGTACACCTGTGACTTCTTAGAACTACCGGGTGTGGTGAAAAATAACCGTCCACAAGAGCCAAAGATTTGCAGTCTCATCATCAACATATTCAACTGTTTCCAACCTGTGGCCGGGTCAATTTAGTAAAATGCCTCCATCTTACTCTATCCTTCGACCACTCTTTCTCCTTTAATCTCTTCCATTATTCTCTCCCACTTGAACACTTTCTGTTATCTGCTCCTCTCATCTATTTATTGTCCTCGCGGTTTTTTCCCCTACATATTTAATTTCCAACATTTTATTTGGTATCCTCCCTTTTTCTAGCCTCATTACATAACCATACCATATGTCTTGCTTCCTCTACTATCTCATGTACTCCTGTACTCCTACTCTTTCCCGGATAATTTCATTCCTAATCATGTTTCTCCTTGTGACAGCTAACATGCTCCTCAGAAACATCATTCCAGTGGCCACTTGCTTCCTCTACTATCTCATGTACTCCTGTACTCCTACTCTTTCCCGGATAACTTCATTCCTAATCATGTTTCTCCTTGTGACAGCTAACATGCTCCTCAAAAACATAATTCCAGTGGCCTCCACTTCTCCACTTTCCTAGTCTCTCTTACATTCACTGTCTATGTTTTTGCTGCATATGTGACAATGAGTACAAAGTTCGCCCTGTACAACACTTCCTTACACTTTAATAAGGAAACTTTTCTCCTCCATAGCAGGCCTCTTACACACCTTTAGAACAACTCTCCCTGCTGTCCTCTTTTCACTAAATCCTCTCTACTTCCACCTTTCTCCTCAATCACACTTCCACGATATTTTACTTTCTGCACTTTTCTCCACCTCTGACAAGATGTGTATGAATCTCAACTTGTGAATGTGAGGAATGCCAGGCCTCCACCGTGGTTCGGGTTCCACGTTAAACTGTAGGTCCTCCCTTTCATCACACAATCACCCTACCATTACACATTACTGAACGGGTAGTAAGACACGGTGCTAATAATAATAATAATAATAATAATAATAATAATAATAATAATAATAATAATAATAATAATAATAATAATAATGATGATAATAATTAATAATAATAATGTAGTTTTCTCAGCTCTATTCCATCCAACCTCATAGCTTACTAGGACTCTTTTTCAGAATCTTCTCTTCCTTGTCATTACCATCACTTCACACTTTGCCATGCTAAATTTCATTCCACTCTCCTTCACTTCCTCATTCCGTTCTTGTACTTCCTCTGCCTTCTCCCCCCATACCATCAAGTCATCGGCAAACATAATGGCTTTCACTTTTTCCTCCCCGAGTCTTCCTGCCACTTTGTTCCTGACCGTTTACATTACCATTACAAATATACAACATTCATAAACTTATAAATGTTGATTGAAAGGAACAAAGTATAAGAATGATTTACAAGTTTAACAAATCAGTTTATTAGTATTCAAACAAGTCAAAAGAAGTACGTAGAACTATAGGTAGAAATTATTCGAACCATCCATTGTTTAAACATGAGAATATAAACGGTTACTATAATTTAAATAGCTTGACAAAGGAGTATCAGGTGTGAAGCACCCAGATACACCCTAAAACCCACACATATAGGTCATAGGTGTAAATAAGAAAGCTTGTAACATGTTAAAGCCGGACAATTACTAAGTTATCAAATAGGATGAAAGGTAGTAACTCTAAGACAATATAAATAAGTGGCGATAGTCAAATCTAATTACAAAATTATCATAGCTAATTTTACTCCAACCAGCTGACTGTGAAGCTTCCAACTACAACACATAATTTCAAATATAAAGAACTAAGCCACATAAATTTAGTCCCAGTTTAAGGAGCTACAATGGAGGTAATTAACATGAGCTAACTGGCTTGAATTAACTCCATAGAGAGTTAGAAATTACGATGTTTAAGCTCCTAGAAGAGAAACTATTATTTTACAACTAGTAAACGGCAAACTAGCAGTAATCTAAATGCTACAGATACTACGGCCGGTCAATTCCTAATTAGTACTGCCTGAGCAATCAATAGTACATTTATTGTGTTAACCTGAAAAGGGGACAGTAATACAAGACAAAATAGTGATAATTTTCAACTAACACTAAAGGCGCCACAAGACAAAACCCCGCGGGCCACTACTATGGACAAGTAGCACTTCCACAGGTTGCACACCATATAGCAGTACAAGTTAGACACATCAGAAACAAGTGTCAATTACAGATTCAGTTAGGTCGTGAAACAAAGCAATAGAAAACCTTGTATCCTCCATTATTTTATTCTAGTCTTTAAACTAGCCGCAGCATGGTGATATAGTCTCAGTAGCCTAATCTTGACCCTAATATTTGCGACTTAGCCTAATAGACATAGATAGATAGTGCATAAGGTTATAAACTATGTCTTATGGGCATAGGGAAACAAGTCAGTAGTACTGACATACAAAAACTACGTTATATGGACATACAATAATAGAGCTCAACAAAGATTACAACATCCCTCAATACTAATAGTATCTGCCATAGCTCTTGCACTGCGGCAAGGTGACACAGGCGCCTTAACCATCGCGGTCTTCAGTACATAGTCTTAGCAGATGCTCGTGAATATCTTCCAGCTATTCCTCCGACGAGTGGCTGCAATAGAATAGATACACGTGAACCGAGGACAGGTCGTTATATACCAGTGGGAATAATAAAATTTGGCAAGATTATCTCTAAGTACGAAGAGGGGTGGTAATCTTCTAAGATCACGCCACCTGACCCCTAGCGCTCGCCGACGGTTGTTGGGAACACCCCGAATGAAGCTTCTCTCATTTACTCGTCGTCTGGCCCAGGTGTTAGATGTTTGTGTGTTGGTCTTCAAAGCCGAGTTGCCTCATTCTCTGGAGCATTTTTGATGAGAATTGGGCGTCTCCCGCTTGTGATGTCGCAGTGAGTCTATATCTGCCACACATTATTAGAACTTATTAGACCTGGTAGTAATAGTTGTAAACCTCTCCATTGAGTGTAGTGTTAAAATATAATTAACATGTTACAAATAATAATGGTGAAAGGTAACTCCCCTGCTTCACTCTTCACTCCATCTTTTATATTGAACCCCTCCGTCCTTCCACTCTCCGTCTTAACTCAACTCCTGTTAGCCTTATACATGCTTTTCACTCTCATTACAACTCCCTCTTTCCAAACTTTATTTCTATCCATGCTATCAAATGCCTCGCCACATCCATAAATACCATTACCAAGTCTTTCCCATATTCATACCTTCTTATGCAATAGAATAGATACACGTGAACCGAGGACAGGTCGTTATATACCAGTGGGAATAATAAAATTTGGCAAGATTATCTCTAAGTACGAAGAGGGGTGGTAATCTTCTAAGATCACGCCACCTGACCCCTAGCGCTCGCCGACGGTTGTTGGGAACACCCCGAATGAAGCTTCTCTCATTTACTCGTCGTCTGGCCCAGGTGTTAGATGTTTGTGTGTTGGTCTTCAAAGCCGAGTTGCCTCATTCTCTGGAGCATTTTTGATGAGAATTGGGCGTCTCCCGCTTGTGATGTCGCAGTGAGTCTATATCTGCCACACATTATTAGAACTTATTAGACCTGGTAGTAATAGTTGTAAACCTCTCCATTGAGTGTAGTGTTAAAATATAATTAACATGTTACAAATAATAATGGTGAAAGGTAACTCCCCTGCTTCACTCTTCACTCCATCTTTTATATTGAACCCCTCCGTCCTTCCACTCTCCGTCTTAACTCAACTCCTGTTAGCCTTATACATGCTTTTCACTCTCATTACAACTCCCTCTTTCCAAACTTTATTTCTATCCATGCTATCAAATGCCTCGCCACATCCATAAATACCATTACCAAGTCTTTCCCATATTCATACCTTCTTACCATCAGCTGTCGTATGGCAAAGATTAAGTCTATTGTAGACCTCAGTTCTCTAAATCCGTGCTGTTCCTTTCATTTTATTTCTTATTCTCTTTTCCAGGATCTTCTCATATATTTTTGTACAGTGGCACATCAGTGCTATCCCCCTATAATTTGTACACCTCTTCCTGTCTCCTTTCTTGAAAATAGGTATTATAATTCCCTTTTTCCAGTCTTCCAGTACCTTGTTCTCCTTCCAAATAACTCTCGGCACCCTGTATAGCCAGTGTATACCTGCTTCACCTTCTGCTCTTATCAGTTCCACAGTCATTTTGTCGTTCATACTTGATATCCTATTATATACTGAAAAATAACCGTCTGCCAGACACACAGACAATCTGGTCTACTTGATAAGATATTTTCTCTCCCACAATTACTTCGCAATTCCATCATCATCAACCAATAATCGGGTTTATATTTTGACACATGATTGATAAAAATAAAAAGAACAGAGCAAGCAATGTGTCAGAAAACTGTTCTCACAGATTCAAAACCTTTGCCTGTGTAAACTCTGTGTATCTCAACATGGGCATGAAAGGTCAGCAACATGGCTAGTTTCCCGTCTTACTGGTGCGACGAGCAGATGACAGCATAGAGAAATATAAGGGTTTCTAGAGACATGCTATTAATGAATTTAAAAAAAAAGTTAGCATAAAATTTAAAGGGCAGGCAGGGAATATTGCAATACTCATAATCTATTTAATTTTGAAATATTTAATAAAATGGTGGCAAAGCACACCAATAAATTGTTAAAGTGTTTATAATTTATTTAATTCATCCACATTATATTGATACAAGAAACAGTATAGTTCTTCATCACTTTATAGTCGTCAACAACCCAAATTATATTCAGTTGAAAACAATCCACAAAAGTCAAAACAGTTAAACCCTGACTAACCAGCTGGCATGTGCAATCACTCTGTGTAGGAAGACGCCAATTGAGCTTCCTAATTGACCTCAGAGACAAAAAGTTCAAACAGAAAATCTGAGGCACAATAAGTTTATTAGTAACTAAATAATAGTTTACGATTTCGTGACTATTCTCCAAGGTGTTGGGCCCATTGTAAATTCTACTAAACATGACATAAGCCAAAATTAAGTGACTTTATCACACGAAAGCATGAAAATATATGCTCTGGTCAGTATTGCAAGACAAAATATAACAATATATACATCAATAAATAATATACAAAAAGAGAAAGGATAATATATGCCCCGGCCTCTCTTTGCAAGCCAGATGAACATTTAACAAACACTGTGTAACAAATATATAAATTATATACGACTGAAAAAGGGGGAAAATGACATGGCACTTCACCAAGAAATATTTAAATCTTGGATTTTGGAATTTTGGAAAATGAGATTTACAACAGAACCTCCTAAGAAGTGAGAATAAATCCAATGTGAATTTAGAGTAAAATTATAGATTGAAAAATATGTATTTAAAGCCAAAAGGTGGATTTAGAAAATATATTAACATATTTAGAAAATATATTAATATGTGCAATTCAGACCCTAACCTTCTAGTATACCTATTTATGCCCGATATAATGGAGGAGCATAAAACACGCTCCTAACGAGGTAATGTGTAGGCCTACTCAGCCAAGGCAACAGGACCAATCAGGATGAAGGGAAGGGGCTTGTCGACAGTCCCTATACAGCATAGAATGGACTCTGGTCACCATAGTGAAACCGTTCTCTTCATTTATAAGACCATGACAGCAAAGCGTATTTTGTATCATTGATGAGCACTTTGGTGAGTAGGACTTGATTGTTTTAGCTTTTCAAGGATAAACACTACCCAAATCACAATTAACACAATCACTCCATCAGAATGCCATTGAAAAGTACATGTTTGTTTTAATATGATATTCCCACTATGATCTATTACAGAGAGCTCCATAGTTACTGTGGTGCACTATCTGAGCTAGTATTGGCTGAGTATAATAAGTAGATCAAATCTCATCCTGGGTCACAGACAAAATATAAACCTGATCCTCAGCCTTGCAGAAGTTATGCTGCACTCCTTAAGTCAGGTTAAGTCCATTAACACTGGAGTTCGCTAGTGTCAATACTCAGTTATAAAAGCAAGTTTACAAATGTGTGGTTATTAAATACTAACTTTTATCATGTTCGTCATAAAGGGACCATTGTGATTATAATAGGCAGTCTGCCTAAGCGAGGTAGTATTAAGTGAATGAGTGGGTTGGGTAAGCATATCTACCAAATCATAGAACCAGAAACAGGTGCTTTAACATGAGCTTATGATAATCACAAATAAACCAAAAATATTGGTATCTTAACTAGAAATTCCAAAACTATTCTAAGATATAAAATAAAATATCTAGTATTGACTCAAGATGGATATTTGTGTCCTCTCTCCAGTGGAACCATATCTAAAATGCCCCTTGATGACACTAAGAGATACCCGTGTGGAAGGACTCAAGCTCTCCAAATGAGAACAGCCATCTTAACCTGGAGGCTCTAAGTATGATGTATACCTTGTCTGTGTCCTGAGTCTAAGTTTTCTGGACATTGAAATGTTTTCAGTAATTTGTTTAAGTTATGCCAGAATAGCTCTATATAATTTGGTACTAACATTACCTGTGAACCACACTAACTGGCCTAAAGACATGCATATACTCATGACATGTTGCCACATGGCTATATGAAAGAAAGTAGTCTAAATTGTAGCTGCATTCAATAGAGATAATTGAAAAAATAAAACTGAATTGAATCTTGAATGTCAATCTAGAGTAAAAAAAGTAATTATTTTCAGTTTTTTGAATTTTAAATAAAGGATGGACTTAAATTTATGCAGTAGTAATTTTAACTACACAATCAAGTTATTGATTAAAACGGTGATGAGTTAAATCTGTGAAATTGATATTTAAAAATAAGAGTGAACGAGCATAATTTAAATTTTACAGTGAAGAGAAGAACTCAATTCACTCTTTACATTACTGCCACTGGACAGAGATGTAATGGCTGCCCTTTGAATAAAACTGATCACTATCCCCCATGGACAAAGTGGCAGGAAAACTCGAGGAGGAAAGAACGAGAGCCATTATGTTTGCTGGTATTAGGGGAGAAGGAAGAGGAAGTACAGGAATGGACTGAAGAGGTGAAAGAGTGTGGAATAAAATTTAGCATGTCAAAGTGTGAAGTGATGGTAATGACAAGGAAGAGGGTAAGGCCTGGTAAAGTACAATATCTTGAAAGCATGATTGAGGCTAAAAGTGGAATTAGAAAGATGCTATGGAGAAGAGAAGTGCCCTTGAAGTGTAAGGAAGTGTTGTACTTTGTACCCAATGTCACACATGCAGCAGAAACATAGAGTAGGAGTACAGGGAGTACATGAGATAGTAGAGGAAGCAAGACTGAGATGGTATGGCCATGTAATGAGGATGTTGGAGTACATGATATAGTAGAGGAAGCAAGACTGAGATGGTATGGCCATGTAATGAGGATGTTGGAGTACATGANAGTGCCCTTGAAGTGTAAGGAAGTGTTGTACTTTGTACCCAATGTCACACATGCAGCAGAAACATAGAGTAGGAGTACAGGGAGTACATGAGATAGTAGAGGAAGCAAGACTGAGATGGTATGGCCATGTAATGAGGATGGGAAAAACTAGGATGCCAAGAAAGAGATGGGAGGATCAGATAACACAAAGGGTTCAAGTAGGAGGAGAAGAATGGAAGAAATTAAAGGAGAAAGAGTGGTGGAAGGAGAGAGGAAGATGGAGGCATTTTACCAAAGTGACCTGGCCACAGGCTGGAAACAGTTGATGACAATGATGACATGATGATTACCCCTCACTCCCTTGAACTAGGTGTCATTACATTGGAACTCATCAGGAGGGAATGTGACAACACAACTTCCTGAAAGAGAAAACAAAACAAAAAAAAAAAAATGGGAAGAAAGGATTTGGTAGGAACAAGTAACCAAGTTTGTTAATAAGGTAAGAGAGGACCATAATTTATAATTAATTTAAGTTTTTATTCAACAAGATTTTAAGTTACTACTATGAAATAGCACATTTTTTAAGAGTTTTAAAGAATAGATCATAATTAACATTCATATATTGAATTATTACTGTCCGAATGTTCCTCATAGCAAGCAGATAAATATGTATGTGGACACACTTGTTTACTTAAAATAGAAAATAATACTGAGTGCCTGTACATTTTTTACAGCAATAAGTTTAAAACGTGAAACTTTTCAGGGAATATGAATAATAAAATATATTTTATACATTTAAAAATTATATCAATAATACTTATATCAGTCAAATTTATAAATTACCATTTATTTCATATTGATCTCAAAACTTGAATTAGCTTATAATAACGTCACATGGGTAAATTTAATATTATTTCTTAGTACCAATACTAATGTTTTGTATAATTTTGTTTTCCCAGAAAAGGTAGATAAGTAGTATGCAGCAGATGTACAATTAGTAAATTGAACTAAGAGCAACAAAAATATAAACATATCTCTTGAGCTGACAAGATATCAATCTTCCCAAAAAAAATGTGTTTTTTCAATTTTACATATTAAAAGATTGTATAAGGACAATGAATCAATGAATCTCACTTTTCTTTAGGGTTATGAAGAAATTGAATTTGGAGTAAGTATAACTGTGGTTTGAATTCCACTTTCCCTTTGTGCAAACACAATCTCCCAGACAATGGGTGTCAAGTCTATTGCGAGAGTGACATCTTCAGCTATTTGATCACGAGAAGGATTACAGTTAAATTCAAACAAACATTAAAATACTCGAACTTTTTTTGGTCATAATTTTATGAAAAAACTGAATTGGTTAAATAAAAAAAGATACAAAGGATAACACACTTTTGTTACAATTGGTAAGAAAATAAAAGTTAAAACATAAATAAAATTATAATAGTATGTTTTATTATCAGTTTCATCTCAACCCTCAACACATCTTTTTAGACTCGTTTTGAACTGGAACATAATATCTTAGTGATAATTTTAAAATGAAAATGTTGAACAAGAAACAAATGCTGTAAGGGATTTGTTCTAAGAAGGTTCTCAGTACTAGAATAACTGTCATATTATCAGTGACACGAAATGAAGAAAATAGGTTTTATGTACATTTGGTACCAGCCATATTAATTGAATGTTTTGTGTGGTATAAGGCATCACTCTTGTATTAGTTTAAATTAGCCCTCATGAGTCGCAGATGGCTGTGATAAATATTAATCACTCATGTGTAGCTGACGATTTACACATGTCCATAACAGACTTAGCCTTAAAACTAGTGAAGAATGACCTTAGGCATGAAACAAATCCTGAATAATTCAGTAGTAGAGCATTAAAACACTAACCCAAAGGTTCCAGGTTTGATTCCAGTGTTCCAACTAATTTAAATTAATTGAATTGTGGTCTCCTCCATGCGGACAGTCTTTTTAGAAACAATGATTTGCAGCCTGTGTTGGTTGATATTCACTCTTGTATTAGAGTGGAATGCTGGTGACAAGGAGATTGGGCTTTGAATCCCAGTCAGGTGTGCTGAGGTTATTTCCTCTAAATTCCTTCCATCTTCCTTATACCTAATACAATAATGTAAATATGTGTAGAGCCTGAACTGGTAATAAGATTCAATAATAAATAATAATCTTATCACTGATAGAAAAATAATCAACTGTTCTCTGTTGTGGTTTAATTCAAATATATTAAAAATGTATTGTATTACACAATTTAAAGACAAATTTTATATTAAATTTGTAGCATTTTAGTTTTTAAAATATCATTTTGTGACATCTTAAGCTAATATACCCGATGTTATATTTTAATATACAGTAGGGCCCAGTATCCGCTGATTCTGTATTCGCAGTTTCAGTTATCAGCTATCCAATTTTATTTATTTTTAATTGAAGAAAAATATTATTTATAATCACTATGTCCACACCATCACCCAACTTCATCTTCTCATTGATGGCATTGTGCTATCACCACCATCATCAGTGATCGTCATAGCAAGAAGAATGGAGAGTAGTAAGTACACTGTAGTGTACAGTACACATTATTGTGTACTTTATTTAATGTTGGTAATACAAGGCGTGTTTACAAAGTAAAGTCCGATAAATTAATTTTAAAAAACTAGTAGGGATAGAAAAGTTTTATAAAGGGCTAAAAATACATGCATACCTCCTTTATTTTTACACATAATATCCATTGACTTCGAGACATTTTTATATCTTGGTACCAACTTCTTTATACCCCTTTCAAAAATATCTGCCACTAGTGATTCACAACATTCTTCAGTTCATCGGCTTCTGCAAAACGCTAAGAGGGCAGTCACTGCTTCATGTTCTAAAACAAGTGGTAGTGACTTGGAGTGAGGTCTGGGCTGTATGGTGGGTGGTCCAGCAGTTACCATCCAAACTGCTGAACCAGATGAACACTTTGAGCTGCAGTGTCGGCCCAAGCATTGTCGCGCAAAATAATAATCTCTGATGTCGGATTGCCATGTCTTTTGTTCTGAATTGTGCGTCTGAGTCTTTTTAAGGTTTTACAATATCCTGCAGCATTGCTGGTTCTTCCTCGTTCAAGAAAACCAACAAGCAAGACACCCTTCTGGTCCTAAAAAGCAAAACCCATGATTTTTTTTGACAGAGCGTTCATGTTTGAATTTTTTATCCTTTGGGGATGTTGAATGACGCCACTGCACCGAATGTTATTTTGTTTCAACATCCGTATACGAAATACAAGTCTCGTCGCCGGTTAGGATTTGAGAAAAAAGTTCATCTCCTTCCTTTTCAAAACGCTGCAAAAACATTTGAGCTGACTTCACGCATTTTTGTTTGTGTGCTTGTGTCAGCATTTTGGGGACCTATCTGGCGCACAGTTTCTTGTAACCTAGTTTTTTTGTCACAATTTCGTGAATAAGTGACCATGAAACTTTTGGAAATTCAAAATAAAGTTCCGTAAGTGTGAAACGATGGTTCTTACAAATTTTTGTGTCCACACATTCCACCAAATTCTCAGTCACCACACTTGGTCGGCCACTGCGCTCATCATGAACGACAGAAAGTTGATGAGTCAATCTGTGCATGCGTGACCCCCACCTACGAGTCTGTTTTGGCGGTCATATCTCAACAGACCTTAGTTTGTGGACGCACCTCGTATCTTACTGTGAATAATTTATAAAAGTTTGGTACTATCCATGGTTTCACGTAAGCGCGGTAGATCTAGGAATGTATCACCAATGGATATGGGGGCCCTACTGTAAATGTAATAAAGTGCAATAAGCTAAATATAATATGTAATAATTGTAATTAAATTAATGTGATAAAATTGTCAACAAATTAAGCGCATATGCAAGTAATAAATACTAACGACTAAGATTTTATAAAAACTTCAATATATCGATGAGGCATCATCTTCAGGAAGTAAAGCCAGATATCTTGTCACTAGTATTTCCTAAAATTCATTCCCTCCTTTACGAAGCTCCATACTACTTCCTGAAGGTGATGCCATGTGGCATTGAAATATTAGAGTCTTGTGTTTTTACTCTATGTGCTTCATTTTCTACAACTTTATGATGTTTATTCAATTAAATATTATATTGATATAATTAAGGTTATTTGGTATAGAGCAGTAGGTTAAATGTGGTTCAAATTATGAAGGAGAGCCAGTACTGTGAATATTTGTTAAAATAATCTTTAATATAACTTTAATAATAATGAGGATGTGTATTTTAATAGGAAAGAGGGGTATGTATATATATATAAAGGCATTTATCTATTTATTAACTTTAAGTCCAGTGATGTCATATAAAAAATAGTACATCAAATAGGTGATAAATGAATGGTGGGCTAGCTCAGATTTACAGCCAACATTTACATTTCACAACAAGGAAATTTACTATTTCAGGGTAAAACTTAAAATAACAATAATAATGCATAAAATCGAACACGGGACTCTCTCATAACCTCTGGGTCATGTTGGGAAAAAATATACTGTTACTGTTTAAGTGAACTTATTAAACAAGCAAATATTTAATAAAAACAATTTGAAATCCTTAAATATATATAATATATACATTTATAGTCAATTTCCTCAATGAGGTTGGTCGTTGGACGCTAAAACAATAAATACTAAATAAGGTCATTGCATTTTGTCGAAATCATTACTCTGGCAAAAAGTTTCATTTCCAGAGTCAATTGTGGAAACAGAATATTACATCAAAAGGAAAATTCTACTGTTGGTGTATTAAGTTGAAATTAATATTATTCTTTGATTTTGGAGCAATACATTTTAAAAGATGAATGAAGACCAGTCGAAATGGCAGTAAAAGACAAAGGACGACTAAAATTTAGGTTGATATCACCTCATGTTGATGGAGTCTTGTAGTGTGTTCTACGTTGAAACTGTTACTGGATCAGACAAACTCACTTGTAAGTCATAGCCGTGGTCTGGAGGTAATTAAAGCTGTCCCAAGTACCATCTTTTCCTGTCGTTTGTAACACTTTTGGTGTAATTGGCACCAATAAAACTTGCCATTATCACTATGCTTTATTCCAATTAATTTTTTTTTACAAGTCTGTGTCCTTTGGGATCCAAGATGCAAAGCCTCACTTCTTCTTACCTCTCTCCCGTCCCCCACTGCTAGAGTCCATTTCTTTCCTCCTTGTATAGGGCGGCCATTATGAGTCTCTTAGAAGACGTTAAACAATAATTTACACCAGATCAGTATTGTTTCAAAATGTGGACGGAATATCTGGACAAAGCCCCGGTAAAAAAATATATATATTTCTTTATCTGATATTATTATTATTAGGGGGTTCCTTCGACGCAATGCAATGTCTGTTGAAAACAATAAGTTTAAAATGAATATATCGAGAATTAATTAAATTTAGTATGACCTCTGGCCGCATAGCGTGCTATTCGCGTCAACCTAAATAAACACTTAAGAATAAATTAAAACTAAATACAAATATAAACCGACAGAATTAAAATTCTTACAGTACTTACCTTGGTCATAATGGAGTTGAAATAGTTTGGCTAAAACATTAAAAAAACACATAAATAAATTCTCAAGGACAAGTTTTTACTGCCAAACTCACTGCTCTCTTAACCTGAAGAAGCCACCTAGCTGTGAAACCTTGTCCTTAAACATGTGTTTGTTTGATGTTTTATCTAAACAATTTTTACTCCTCTTTCAATTCAAACTACTATTATTATTATTATTATTATATAAATATTTAAGGAAAACTTATTTTTTGAGGTTTATTTTATTAAACATGGAAGATGATACAACTGTATTATTCTTTTCACTGTAAAGGGATATTGTATTTGTTTGTTTCCATGTGTGTTTCTACCATTCCTTCTTGTAACTTCTTCCATATATAACCAACAACTAAACAAGTTATTATTAACTCTTATTCATCTTTTAAATGCAGAGTGCACTTATTAGCAGAGTTCCAATATTCTACAACACTCAAAGCTTCATGTAGCACCGCGTCTTGCTAACCGTTTGGGTTATACGCTTATTTACTAATTATCTTAATGGTTCTTAGGGATTTGGAAGGTTATATTTATAGGAAGTGTACCCATATTTGCATGGAGGGAGAGTGGAAAACCACCCTCAGTACACCCGACGGATTAAAATCTTGATCTACCAGTAATCGGCAGTCTAGTCTACTGCAAGAATAGCACCTTAGACCATGTGGCCACCAAAGCGGGTCACATACACTTACTTTCATACCAAACTAGAATCACAGGATGTTGGTGATAATTTTAACATTATGATGTGAGTTATCACAGTAATAAAATTAAATAAGACAAATCTAGTCAACTTCAGAGCCCCATGGATAAAATATAGCTTAGGTAAGTACGAGGCGTGTCCAAAAAGTAAAGATACAAATGTACTCAACTTTTACTGAAAATTACCCAGCTAGATATGCACAACTTTATTTTTCCACATATTCACCACCATTGTCCAAACATTTAATGAATCTGGGAATCAACTTCTTTTTATACACCCGAGTTATAAAAGTCTGCCGATTGTCCTTTGAAATAGTTTATGACTTCTTCTTTCCCCCCCCATCATCTTAGTCAAATTCTTTTTCCACCCAGATGTTTCTCCGGGTAATCAGAAGGCGCGAGTGTACTGGGGAACTGTCAAGCAGCTCAGTGGTCTGATGCACTGTGACTTGGAGCAAGCAGACGCCATCCATCAACGGTCTCCTTTGGTTTTGACTGACCCTTCCAAAGTCATCTCAAGGTCTCACAATATTCATTACATTAATTGTAGTTCCAGGAGAAGCATCGAGTCAACCTCCTCTGTCCCACAAAACTAGAGCCATTTTTTTCTTTCTGAAATTAAGGTTTTGAATATGTTTAAGGGGAATGTGCATGGCGCTATTGCAATGACTGGTGCATCTATTCAGGAGTGTGGTGGTAAACTAAGTTTCATCCTCGTTCACAATAGTCAGACACTCATCTCCTTTCTCTGCATAGCACGTGAGAAATGTGAGCGCAGAATCGATTTGTTTTTTCTTCTAGTCGTTTGTTAACATTTTGGGCACCCAATTTTTTGAAGCCTAATTTTTATGTTACAGCTTTATGAATCGTAGTCTTAAGACACTTTAGAAATAGTGTCAAGCAACTCTTTTATTGTTAAACACCGATCTGTGCGAATTTCTCTTAACATTTTTTGAAGGTCTTTATAGATCAAAGATGGCTTACTGCTCTTTGTTCATCGTGAACATCAGTCCTGCACCACTTGGTCGCATTTTGTCAATTCATAATATCATCATAAACACCAGAAATTTGTTAGAGTTCGCTATGTGCTTAACTTGTACGTTCAGAAAACATCACAGAACTATTTTTCCATTTGGTGGTCTTTGCATTGACACTGCCATTTTATTAACATGCCACTCAAAATAACTTTTCTCTTACTGTCAAAGCAAAATGAAATCCAAAAGGATCAAGGTCAACGCCAGTCCACTCACAACAAGCATTTAAACTCCCCCTAGCGTCTTAAGACGTGATGTATCTTTACTTTCCTGACACTCCTTGCGATACAACAACTACTGCTAGTATAAGACCCATTAGGGTGCACTTTTCTCTGTCCTACTTTATTACTTTCTCTCTATCTTACAGGTAGAGAAAGTATGGTGATCGTCAAAAAAATCGAACTAGAGATTTTGATGAATCTTGACGTTTCATGACTCCCTGAATCCGAAAAAGT
>CABFWB010004301.1:47098-61807 GCA_902151455.1 Timema bartmani
ATATTCTGAAAATTGAAAAATGACACCTGGACACGGGAATCGAACCCGGGACCTCTGGCTTAGTACGCCAATGCTCTAACCACTGAGCTATCCAGGATTCGTCTCGTGCCCTGGGTCATTCTTCACTCATATTTTAAGGCAGAGTCTATGATGGACTTAGTGAAAATCGTCGGCTACAAATATGTGATTATATTAATATCACGAGCCATCGGATAACGCAGCCATCTTCGACTCGGTAGTTGGCTTTTTGCTGCCATTTCCACTAATAAGCATAAATAATAGCTCTGGCTATTAATTCTTAATATGTGCGATCCCGTACAAATTAATAATTGTGCAAATGGCAGCAAAAAGCCAACTACAGAGTCGCAGATGGCTGCGTTATCCGATGGCTCGTGATATTAATATAATCACATATTTGTAGCCGACGATTTTCACTAAGTCCATCATAGACTCTGCCTTAAAATATGAGTGAAGAATGACCCAGGGCACGAGACGAATCCTGGATATCTCAGTGGTTAGAGCATTGGCGTACTAAGCCAGAGGTCCCGGTGTCATTTTTCAATTTTCAAAGGCAATAGTGGTATTATGTTGGTATGTAGAGCATGTTATAATTTCACTGTGTCTGCTAATGTCTACAGTTACTTTGTTTGTTCCGTTCTTTTAGGTTAGGGAAGTTGGAACTATCATAGATTTTTATAAATTAACATACAATTTATTATATGTTGGGGGTATGCAGAGCTTCAAATCTTCGACTTGGCTTTAAAATACATATATGAGCTTTGACTTTGTTTAAAAAAAAATTCTGGCTTTGATATTATTATAAAGCTTTGCCAATGAAAATATTGACAGCTAAAGTATTCAATTTATGTTCAATCAGTGCCTATCTGAGCCGTTATGTACATAATAAATTAATATTCATATGTAAAAACCCAAAGTAAAGGATTTTCATGTTGGAATAACTTAATTATCAGCTCAGAATGAAATATTACTTAACAACTGAGGAATAAAACATTTTTTAAATGATTTTAGTTTTATAAATAGCCTCAATATAATATTCTTTCAAGCATAAAACAAATAACAAAAAATATTCAACCTTTGGCTTGACTTTGAGAATATTACATATATTTGGTTTGAATTGAAAAATTGGACTTTGGACATATTTATTGTATGTCGTTAAATAAACACGATATAATGTTTATTTAAAGCTAAGAGATTTATAAAGTAGCCAATAAGTTCAATTTCAACCGCCAACAAGAACAAGACATTTGAAGGGTACAGGGGAAAAGGGAGGAAGTCACATTACACATTTTCCAGGACAAATGTCGTCCCTCAAACCCTATAAAGACTCCAGGCCTGTTTAAACATAATCTAAAGTGCATTATAAAGGTCTCATGATTGTCCAACAGATGGCAGCACAGCTCAGTTTGAGTTAAACTTGGACTTTCCCGCGTACTCTTCATTTGCTTTCAAATGTCTACTGTAATTTCTTGTCATTGCTATAGACTCAGTTCTAAAAATTGTAATAAGTTATTTTTAACGTTTTAAAATGTTTTTAAGAGTCAAAGTAGCAACAAAACAGGAACTCAGCATCCATAATCTTAGCTTAATTCGACACATTTTAAGAGTCATAACTAAATTTAAGCTTGCGTGGAGTCATAAACTGTTGCACTATTTCATCTGTGACTTGTAACCTGTTCTGTTGATGTGTTGTCACTATGGGCTGTAGCACTTCTATCAACATCTTCTTCAGTTCTCCTGTCAACAAGGCCCCACTCGAGTAGTCCTGCAAACAAAACATTGGCTTCTCTCATTTTGTTTTACATACTCACTCTCTTTGTTACTTTAGTTTGAAGTTAATGTTTAACCCCCATTGTTGAGTGGTCATCACATAATTAGTGCTAAAAGAAATGCTGACACTAATTCTAAGTTGTAAGAAATGTACTCAATCCAGTAGGAGAGCTAAAATATGATGGACCCACAAAGTTGCAAACAGACGAGCATAGTGAAGATTGTATGGGATGGGGTAGGTAAAACACAAATGTGCACATATGTCCTGGAAATAAGCTCGATGGAGAGTTTCTTTGTTTGCCACAAACTTCTGTCAATCTTTCTAAGAAGTGATAATAATAATGAAAATAACAATAGTAATAGTAATATGTTGTGACACATTATTTACAAAATTATTTAATTATTTATATAGAAGGATTAAAGTTAAATTTAAAATAGCATACTATAAATTGGATCAAAAACATTTGCTGCATAACGACAATAAGTAATGTAAATTGTAAACCAATACATGTTAAAACAATTACAGTATATGTTTTTCAAATTAAAGTAGTTGTTATATATGATTATTTTATAATAGAGTGTATTTTATTACCTTCAAAGTGGATTCACTTTCAGGCATAAATAATTTCTTTCCTATCAAAGTGATCCTATTTCAAGGGTGGAGCCGAAATTTGGGGGTGGCTTATTTTCAGGTAAATATGCTATCTCCCTTTCATTTCCTTACACATACATTTACTTTTTGAGGGTATTTTTACCTGAGGTGACTTGTGTTTAAATAACGAAAAAAGAGAGGGCAGTGATGTAAAATTAAATATTGCATTTGTCGCAACAATGTGTATGAAAATATAGTGAAAACTTTCATAATTTTTTGGGGGGCAACAATGACGTAAATCATTAAAAATGTTATTTCTCTACATTTTCAAATTGTTTATTTAATTTTGATTTTAAAATGCAAGATATTAATCATTAAGAATGTGATTGTCTATTATTATTCAGCTAGGATAAGTGTGTTTGTATTGTAATTATGTAATATTACTTGAATGTTATTTGGAACAGAGTTGGTTTGGAGTAAGAGGGATGCTGTTTAGACTTCCTTGCAATTACTGTGGTTTGTTGTACCCACCTTGTGAACCTGCTCCAGTTTGGCATCATCCTCCAGGAAAAACCGCAAGTACTGGTAGGAAATATCCACCTCGCAGTTACCCCCTTTCTCCCGGTGCTCCTCTACCGTCGCCTGACCCCCCGAAAAAGCATGTTTGTTCACCTAAATGAGTCATATAGATACAGTTAGAGAACGTTAAATTGACTCAAACATCAATTATGAGTTTAAATTAAAAACAGTTTATCAAAATCTTCAAAAGTTATTGAATCCTTTATTTGAATTCCAAGGTAAATCTTATACCAACCTTTTGACAACAGTTTACCAAATGGACCATCTTCCTAAGATTATTTATTTAACCATGGATATACACAGTATATGTAGATTGACAGCTGTCTGCTTTAAAAAATACACATTAAAATATGAATTAACAAAATTTATTTTAAAATTTCATTAGTTCTAAAATAAATTTTGTTTATATTTTAAGAATCATATTACTTACCCGTATGAATTTGAGAAAAATTTTCTAAAGAAATCTGAAAATATCCTTGGATTAACTATTCTATTTAAATGTTTAGTCATCTTAAAGCGTGCATAACATGTGTGATGCTTTGGAAAGGAGGAAAGTTGGTGAAATGCACCTACCAAACATAATTTTTATGTTAGTTTTCAATGATGGATGAAAATTATTTCGGAATGAAACAAAGTTGTGAAAAATCCACTTGATCAATTCCAAGAAAAGAAAACTAAGAACTAAGCTATGTCTAATATTCAACAAGCTTAATTGAAGTTTGAATATATATATTTGTTTTGTGTTGGTAAACATTTATATTATAACCGTTTGAACACTTAACATAATTTACAACTCTTTAAGAATATTTGGAATAGAGCACTAGGCTAAATCATGGTTTAAATTATGAGGGATAGCCAGCACACTTACCTTGGTGATACTGGAGTAGAAATTGTTTAGATAGAACACTAAAAAACACACAAACACATTTTTAAGGACAAGCTTTCACAGACAGCTTCATCAGGCCAAGAGAGTAGTGTTCTTTCTAAACAATTTCTACTCCAGTATCACCAAGGTAAGTGTGCTGGCTATCCCTCATAATTTAAACCATGACTCTTTAAGGAAAAACTTTTTCTACTATTTGAGATACATTTGTTAAATATGTAATAAAGTACAGGAAAGAGGCATGGGAACAAACAATGAAAAGAAGAACACAGTTCACACTTTACAATGCTACAACTGGACAAAGAGGTAATGGCTGCCTACCTGAACACACACTGCATCGAACATTATATAACAACACATTTGTGCTACCCTAACCTTGACAGATTACACTTACACTATATTCTAAGCTTCTCTTTACATGTTCTATCTATGTGGCCTGTCATTCTTTACCAATTTCCTTTTCTTCCCTAATGTGTTTTATTGGTCTCCTCTTTTAGGGTGAGTGTACACGGCATCAAATTTGTGTGAAGGTAGTTTTGATTATGGAACAAAACCCTAAAATTAAATATAAATTGTAGGTTTGGTTATATATTTTGCAACCTGTGCTATCAACTAGAGTTATGTAATTAGTTCCCTGGTGCACTGTGGACCTTGAGTTACACTGGCACCTGTCTTTAACTCATCTAATTTATCAAGGTTACAGGTAAATTGCGTGTTGGTTGTGGGTCAATATGGGCTGTGATTAAACTTATTAACACTAGAAAGTCAGAGCGGTCATTTTGACCACTTTAAGAATTAAATGTTTCATAACATCTGTAATAATTGTTGAAGAATATTATTGTTACTGCGTGACTTTCCATAAAAGAGGGTTTTACATGTTATAACAAAATCACATCTCTCAAAGAAAACTAGATCAGGCTGTACACAACAGTATACCCAGAAGACCCAAGAACAGTCAATTTGACAGCGGTTAGGTTCTTGTTCTTGCAAGATAATGTATTTTAAATTCAGCATAGCACTAAATTGTGAATAGCAATAGTATTAGGAATGTAATATAATATAACATAGTATAATATAATGTAATGTATCTTTTATTTATAATGCAAAGACTCTTTCTTGTGAAGCAGTGTGATGGAAATAGCAACTGAATTCTTAGAAGCAAGCAATAGGCATATTGTTTCCAGTCAGCTGGGTTTCCCTACCTCTACTCCTGTTTTTTCCCATCTCTCAGTCAAGTGTCGAGCTTCTTTCGTGCAAGTTTCTTATTCAGTGTTTGATGTAACTATGAGAGTTTATGTATATTATGTTACGTGTGGTATGGTATGGTCAGAATTATGTCTAGAAACCGCCTTACTCCTGCTCAGGTTGTTACTATGCTAAATGATCTACCAGAAGATCAGTCCGACAATGATGAGTGACGTGGATGTAAACAACAAAGATGAATATTTCACAGTGCTCTCCATGTAGAGGAAGTTCCAAAGAAGAGGAGAGTGATTTAGAAATATCGGGACCATCTGATGAATATAAGAGTCAGAGGGTAGAGTAGGCAACTAACAACAACATTTCAAACTTCTACTCTTATTGTTCAGAATGATTGCTGCATTCTTATATGTATTCTATTTGAGGCGACTGTTCTTTTAATAGTAGTACATTTCCCACTTCCATGCAGATTCTGGAGCAGACAGAGGTCACGAAAAGATTAGAGGTAGTGACGGGACGGAAACATTTGTGGAAGAAGTACAACTCGTCATAAAAGTACATGTGGACCAACTTTTGTACAAATAATGAATAGTGCCATTTCTTGATAAGTTTAATTCAAAGCCTGTATTATTTTATTCTTTCTGTTTGTAGATTTGTTTAGATATTTTGTAATTCTAGCGATTTTTAAAAATAAGAAAACTTAAATGAATTTAATTTAATATGTTAACAAGTGGTTAGAAAAAATCATTATCGGTAAGCTTTGACCTGGTCCCACAAAAAATAAAGCTCACGCTCTGCCATTGGATATAGTTATACGAGCCCTCGCCAATAGTTGCAATGCTTCTCAGCTTCGTAGGTGGGAACTTGCTCACCAATATATTACCAGATCCAGTCACCCCCCCTGGTTTCAACCTTAGATAACCTTCTCTACTTTTCTTCTAAGCAGGCCTACTCATACCAGTCAGTAATTTCAATATAAATACCTTATTTATCTGAATATAGGACGAGGTTTTTTCCCAAATGTGTAGCTTCAAAATCTAGGGGTCGTCTTAAAATTGCAGACTAAGGATTGGGTTGGGCCTACATCAAAAGGTAACATTTTACATCTTTAGTTAATATAAATACAATATTGCAAGGCTGCCTTTTTTTACAGTTTTTATCCATTTTCACGGATTTTAAAGGTATAACACAGTTCACAGGATATTTGGTTATTTTCAAAGAATTTTAAGCTATTTTTTAGGTTATCATTAAAAATAACTACCTAGTTGTGGCCCAATACGATACTAAATTCCTTGATACTCAAACTCTACTGGTATCACAATAATCGATACTATACGCAAACAATCTCGATACCACTCTTTAGTGTTCAACACGGTTAACTCCTCAAATGGGTTGGGGATAGTGATGGGCATAATAGAATTTAATTTAATTTAGTTGTGCTGTTTTTGATTACTTTTCCAATTATTTCACTATGATATTAAAAATTCAGCCATTCACAATAATCAAAATAGAATTAAAAACAAAAAATGCATTATAAAATGTTACATATTTTATTCTTAAAACTTTGCCTACATAGCTAGAGCTTGTCAAGTAATATGTGATGAGAAAACTCGAATTGATTTTAAACAAACAATCGATCATACGTAGAATTTACTAGACAATTTTAGCAATGCCAAACTTTAGTTTTAATTCGTGAAATTCCACAAAATATCTAGCTCTTGAATAATATGAAGTAAATTATTTTTGATTAGATGTTCCTAGATCATCGGTTTCGAAATAAGAATAAAGATGCTTGTTTAATTATCACTAATTTTTTACGCTTGGCTGTCATGGCAGCTGACTTTTATGGTAGTTCACAACAGATGTGTTTATCGGTTAGATTTTTTTGTAACATGTGAAATGTGTTTTATATTTTCCTTATAAAAGCAAAAGTTTATTGTATATTTATCCTTTGATTTATTCCAATATCTCTTTACTTTATATTATTTTCTTTTCTGTATATTATTGTGAAAGTGAAAGTGTCATGTTTCAGAAGCTAGTGGTAGAGTCCAATGTTCGTATTTAGGGGGAGTAGGGCATGTATGAGACTCAGATTTTCACTAAAGATTATAATTTGTCATAATAAAATCAACTTCTCATTGTTTTTATGAAACTTTTTCAAAGTTAACCTTCTTATGAAAAAATAATATTTGGGACAAAAAATGAAATTCCTTAAAATTCTGCAACCCTAATTATATTTTAAATCAACATATGTGTTTTGTAAATAAACAATTTGTTAGCATTACAAGATAAGTCTAACATAATTATTATTTTCATGATTCATGATTCCTGATAAAATAAATACCATTTTAAAAAAATGTATCCAGAAACAATGAAAAACTGGGGATCGTCTTAGATTTGGGTAAATACGGTAAGTATATCTTTCTCTTTTCGCGTTATGAGGAAGTATACATATGTATATATATAGTTATATATTAACTGATTTAATAATTAAATATAATATAAATACAATATTCTATCCATCTACCAAGAGTCAAGACAAAAGTTTGAATGGACAAGAGAGTCAAAGGGGAAAGAAAAAATCAAGTAACAGCAACAATAAAATCTAAGTGACCTTGATGAACCTCTATCCATGCTGCCATAGTTCAGTCTGAGTTTTATTCTCCTCTGCTGAAGAAGGGGACTGATGTACCGAGAATATTTCATAATTATGTTTTTTAGGGTTTTTTTATTGTTAACTTTGAGGCCTACAGTTTTCTTCTAAGTGTGTAGATAGGGCTTACCCTTCTATCCTCCTTTTAATAGTTTATTTTAAAGTACTAGGTAAAAGGGTTTAAGAACAATTTTCTCGATATTTCAGTGTCTCTAGATATTGTTACTATAATACCTTTCGTCCCACACAGTGTAATGTGACTGGTGTTGCAATATTGGTATACCTTGTTCTTGATCTGTTTGGGTGTATCTCTGAGGGAGATGGAGGAGTTGGGGTCACTGCCAGACATCTTGGTGCGAGCTCCTTGTAGTGCAGGGAAGAACACAGAGTGCAGGAGCGCAGGTTTGTGGTAACCTAGTTTCGGTGCTACATCTCGTGTCATTCGGAAATAAGGGTCCTGCGTAGAACAAGCAAAATATGAGTTATGTGGAATATATTTAAGATAATATAGGCCTATTATCAGCAGTTGAACTAAAACTGTGTTATGTATCGATTGCTCTACTAATTGGGCTATTCAAGTTAGACTCCATTTTCATGTGTAGTTTATATATTTTAATTTTTAAATATATTCTTGTTACTAACAATATGATAATTAGATGCGACCATAAGAAAATATTGCACCAAATGATTGGCTTTAATAAAGATTAAAAGAAGGATAGCAAATTCCATTTAAAAACCACTAAAGTAATTCTTAAGTATGTTCATGAATATGGAGTGATCCATGACCTTACAACCTTACAATGTCAGTAATTTCACAGAGATCTAAACAATAGTACATACAATCCAAATTTTATATTTTGATACCTGATATAAGTTTTGTTTTAATATGAGTAAATTAAAACCCATGCCACTAAATAAAATCAAACTAACTGGTAATCAGAACATGTCAAAATTGTTAGCATGAGATGTTTTATTAACTTTTAGATCATTACAAAAATATTACAGTATATTCTTTCTTTTAGCATCGCGTCTTACTACCCAAAGCTTATGCACTAATTACACTAATGGTTTTAAGGATGAGGAAGGTTATATTTAGAGGAAGTGTACCCATATTAGCATGTAGGGAGAGTGTAAAACCATTTATGAAAAACCACCTTCAGTACACCTAACCAAGATTCAAACCTCGATCTCCCTGTCATCGGCATTCTAGCCTACTACAAGAGTAGCGCCTTAGACCATGTAGCCACCAAAGCAGGTCTCATAGTGTTAGAAGATTCATTTGAAATGTATTACCCAACAAACAATGAAGATTTATACCAAAATGAGAAACCAGTTAACAGATTCTATTTAAATTTAGCTCTTACAAAATAACAATTTAAATATTATAATATAGTTATAAAGTTATTAAAAAATGTTAATGATTAAACTTAGAAACAAACGTTTTTTATGGTTCCTGTTTCAAATTTCTGTACGAGTTTAAAATAATGGAAAAATGAAGCTACCAAGTAAAATGCTCATGTATTTGAGTTAAGTGTCAATAAATATATTTACCTGGTCTATTGCACACGGAATCAGACAGGGGATGTTGGCCTTCCCAAATATGAATGGGAAAGAAGAAGAAAATGAAGGGGTGGCCTGAACTGCTGGAAAACTGATCTTGCCTATTGGGTCACTGTCTCCAAACCCAAATATTCCCTTCACCTGGTTGAATGTCACACACTTGGCTACTCGTACCATGTTGCGGTAAAACTCTGGACACTGACTAAAATACACAAAACATTAATATTGTTAATCAACATTAAATACAACCGTCACATTGATAGATGGCCTTTAATTCTAACTTTTCTACATACATTGTTTCACAAATAATCCCCTCCCCCCTCGAGTTTCGAGAACATCCAATTTCCCAAATTCAGGGATCCCGCACAGACCTATAATATATCAAAGGAAACAAAAAATGCACACATGTCTTAGATCCATGAAAAGGTAATAAACTAAAGGTGTTAATATAATAATTTTCAATCAAATTAAGTGTGTGCCTGAATGTTCCGTATGGCTTAGTGGTAGAGCATACACCCACACAGTCAAAAGTCCCCTGTTCATTTTCCACTTAATTGATTATAGTGCCGACGCTTTTCCGAGCAATGAGAGCCATTTATCAGTTTTGAAAATGAATGTTGTGGTAGAACCAGAGGATTGCACCATTCTACCATATTATTGTTATTTTCTATCATAGCATTGATGTTGACATCATAGCAACCAAGTTGTCAAAATTATCAGTCTCGTGCTATAATCGTGATTTAGTTATATCTCAGGCTTGAATTTATATTTAGTTACATATTTTAAAAATGTTTATCAACTTTATGCCCATGAATATCTTCATGAATTATGTGATTTTCATTGCTTTGATCTAATTTTTTAAACAAATATTTTAGAGTATTTTTGTATTTTTAGTTAATAAATAAATATTTCTTTGTTATGGCTTATAAACACAAATGTTGTTAATTTTAGTAAAAAATATATCCTTTTGACAACAAATAACATAGCTATTCTAAGAAAAGATTGTGTCTACTTTCCATGCTGTTCTTATTCTTAGAAGAAATGTTGAATTTTGTTTACTCAAAGGAACCACAATAATTTAAGCTAGAATAGCCTTCCTGCTCATTAGTTACCTAAGCTGGTGGTTTGTTGCTTATTGGAGAAGTGGATGGAGGTGGTCAGCGGGGAGGGGGGTGTCTTGGGGTGAGGGGTGCTTCCTTTCTTCTCAAATATGGACAGTAAACTGCTTAGACATTCTTTTCACAAACTTATTGTGAGGTGTTAATTGAACTGTTCACTAAAAATATAATTTATTTGCATCAATAATTCAGTAACAAGATATCAGTTGTAAAGTTAGGATGCGAGAATATGGTGGTGTGTTTTAGACAGATGGTGTTATTTTATTTTGTAATATTTGTGAAAAAAACGCCACTCCTGTCTTGAGATCTCGAGTCATTCATCATATAGAGACAGTCAAGCATGTAAAGAATGCTTTGTTGAAAAAATCATCAAAACAGCAACTTTTGAACATTCAAGAGTTGGAACCTGTAGGATTGCCTTGCTCAATATTTTTCAAAGACATTTGCCATGCTTTTGTAGCTGCAGATATTCCACTTAATAAATTGCAAAATCCTGTGTTAAAAGGAAATTTGGAAAAATATACAAAACTAACCATTCCTGATGAATCAACTGTCAGGAAAAACTAACTACCAAAGGTATATATTGATACAATATTAAAAATATGGAAAGAAATTGTTGACAATTCTGTATGATTATGCATTGATGAGACAACAGATTCAACAGGCCGTTATATTGCTAATGTTATTGTTTGTACTTTGAAAAGTGGGCCATAGTCTTCATTTCTGCTCACTACTGAGTGTCTGGAAGAACAATCGCAATAACATTCAACGATTCAAGGATGCTACTTTGGCCCAATGGAACACAATATGACCGTGTTCGTCTATTTCTCTCCAATGCAGCACCCTACATGATAAAGGCCGGAAAGGGATTAAAAATACTGTACACAAAGATAGTTCATTTAACATGTTTGGTACATTGTGTGCATCGTATAACTTTGCTATCATTATGTCCTGAAGTGAATCGAGTAATTTCAAATGTGAAGGTTTTTTGAAGGCACCAAACCGAGTGCCGTTGTTTAAACAAGAATCACCTGGTTTACCACTGCCACCAAAGCCTATTTTAACCAGATGGAGAACTTGGATAGATGCAGACAATTTCAGACCAATTCAAGAAATTATCACAATGCTCGACGAGGAAGACAATGATTCCATATGTGAGGTAAATAAAGCAATATTAAAAGGAAGTGTCCAAAAAGACTTAATTTACATTAAATCTACCTTTTCGTACCTGAGCGAAACAATTAAAAAACTTGAGACAAAAATTGTGCCCTAAGTGACCAATATTCAAACCAGTGAATATCTTTTTTTTAAGATTAGAAGACTTTCCTGGTGAACGTGCAAAGGATGCATTAAATAGTTAAACTTGGTCTTTAGTAAAAATCCTTGCTACAATACATTGAAACAGTTCAGTGAAATTCTGAGTAGCAACGGACAGTTAGAGCACAATGAAGAAGAATTTTTACTGTCAGATATTGCTAATTTAAATATGGTCCTAGAACCTCATGTGATGTGGAGTGTAGTTTTTATCAATTTAAAAATGTTTTGGTGGATAACAAGCAATCTTTCAAATATGAAACACTTAAAATGTGGGTTGTTGTCCATTGTAATGGTGGAATTTAATGTCAAACTATGCGAGCAATCATATGAATTATATAAATTAAATTATATTTTTGCATTATTTATGTTTTGTATTTAGTTATATTAACTCACAAAAAAAAAGAAGTATAAGCACATATTTTAATCGAATATTTTGACAAATTTAAGCACATATAAAATACATATTTCTTTGATTTCAAGCAAATATAAATCTGAGACCTAGTTATATATAAATGCTTCTTGAACTAGAATGAACTTACTATATTAAGTCAATTTACTATTAACTGTATGTAGAATAAAATTGACTACAGGTTGAAACTGTTTAGTCCGGCAACTACCGTTACGCGGCATGTTTTGATTCTGCCATCATTAGTTTGAGAGCACTATTAGCAGTACAAAGGAACCACCATTGTTAAGCAGCCAAGTGTTCTTGTTTGGCTTGAGACCAAGAGTTGTGAAAAGTGGTGTAGTATTTCCTGTTTCTACCTTGCATGACATAGCAACAAGTATTTAGTGATGTGGCGAGCCTAGGGGAAGTGTTCTTAGGAGGTGAATTCTGCGCTCCGGTACTTGTCAGAGGTCCCAAGGGTTCCGAACTAAAGAGTTTGTATCCCGCCACCTCGCTCTGCCAGTGACTAGGGTGTCTGGTTGAATGCTTAGGGAAACAATGGTTTTTAGTGTTGCATGTGTGACTGTGACTTAAGGTTATAGCGGTTTGAATCCCTGTCAGGTACATTGCTGATTGTGTTTGATCCAGATATCCAGACAAATGTTTGACTAAGAAAATGTAGCCTCCTTGTCCTGTGTCACCAGATTACTATACATTTTGGATAGCTTGATGTGCAACACTCAAAATAAACTAGTTATCAAAATGTGAATATTAATACATACCCAATAAAGTCAAAGTCGGAGAAAATGAACGTCTTCTCTATGTCAAAGCCACAAGCTATGATGTCTTTGGCATTCTCCCGAGCTAACCTGGTAATGTCCTCTAGTTTCACATCTCTCCAGAGATATTTTTCATCATCTGTTAGCTGGATTACTAGTGGCACGTCAAACACCTCCTGAAGCCATCTACAAAACACACATATCGTCATTCACAAATAGACCCAGATATTTTGGGTCAGTCAGCCGTTCACCAGCACACTGAGCTAACATGGTCCAAAAATGTTATCATTCATGAAATTTGGGCTTACACTAACAGTGATGAATCAATGGCCAGAAGACTCGTTTATGTGTTGGTTTTGAATTAAGTTAGTTTGTTAAGTCATGTGCTAATATTATCAGTCTGTTCACAAAGTGTACCCCAAAATAAAAATGATAATACAGTAGAGACTCGGAAACTCGACCTAATGTGGACTGAGATGGTGTAGAGTTTTACAAATGAACTTGCATAAGATGCATGTTAACTAAACAAAGATGAATCACAGTACAGTATCGAATATTATAGGTACAGTTGTACTGTACTGTAGTATTGTATGGTACAGTAACAGTAATATATGTTGAATACAATATATTACATGTTAATATAATGGTGTACATACATATGTGTAATATATATAAATGCAGTAAAGTACTGTACATATAATATTGTATTGATTCAAATAACACGTTACTGAATTGTAAAACTAACAAACACAGCACTTGTAAAAACATAACAGCATGACTGTTCCACTCGAGTTACACAAACAAACTGAGAGGTTATACAGTTGAATGACCTTGGATTATGATGACTGGCCCCAACAACTGTGTACACTTGCATGTGTCGAGTTACAAGGAATGTTGAGTGTCAAGTTTACAAGACTACTGTAGTAGTAAAAAATGTGTACAACCGGACCGGGTAGTAAGACACGGTGCTAATAATAATAATAGTAGTAATAATAATATGAAGAACTACAGATAAAATGGCTGTATAAAGCCACACCGGCTAAAATCATGGATTTATTAAATATTATCATACAATGTTTGCCATTTAGATTATTATCAACACTTTTATAAAAATTAAATGTAGAGTGACCAAGTGTAGATCACTTATTTTGAAGATGCCAAATAGCAACATAGGTTCACTTTAAAATAGGTCCCTTAGCTTTTAGGACTCTGGTTCATATGTTTTACGTAAGCGATGGATAGGTATACTATGTACCATATAATTACTTTTTTACATCCATTACTGTTTCCAGACTGTGATAGGTTTTTTTATTCAACCCATACATATATTCTCCACTACCGGCTGGCTAGGCTTGTTATAACTTCATATGCTCTATAATCTAACTTAAGACTAAGAAAGGCACAACCTCCAGTCCCCAGCCGTTAGTTCATCACTGTGAAAGGGTAAACCCACATTTCACTAATGATACATTTTTCGGCCATTCCAGGAATAGAACCCAGGACCCTTAGCTCAGTAGGCAGACTCGCTAATGACTGAGCTAAGGTGTCGAACTAAGTATACTTAAATAGAGATAAAATATATAAATAAGTTTGAAGAAAATAGTTCATGTTGTTAGACTTTTAAGCGTACTTTGTCTATTTAATCATTGGAAAGAGGGTTATTAGCATCACACATAGTGAGACATGTTCACACAAGACTGTAATCTATTCAGCCCAGGACTTGAACCGGTGCCTTTTAAAGCTCAGTGATCAGTGTCTGGAGCCCAATACCTCAATGTTCCTATCCATAGTATAGTATAGGTCTGATTGTGAGAATGTGACATTACAAAACATGCACCATATTACAATGTTT
>CABFWB010004302.1:0-16180 GCA_902151455.1 Timema bartmani
TTTTGACATAAAAGGAAAAAAATAAGAGGGTATGCGAAAAAAAAAATTAATTTCATTTTTTTGGGACACCCTAATATATACATATATATACATATATATAATATATACATATATATAATATATATACATATATATATATAATATATATACATATATATGAACTATAGTTAATTAACTTTCAAAAAGCGCTGGAACAGGAACAAATATTGAATAGTCGAAGGCGAAAGTGGGGTTTGAGATAATTTGACACTATTAGTACATGTAATGTCTCTAGAAATTGTTTACACCACACAGACAATTCCACAGCTGATTATTGCAACAAGAGTTTTAATAATACAATTAAATGCATTACCATGAATACTATGGTAGTGAAGGTTGGTAAGGTTCAAGCAAGTCGAATAATCTATAACAGATGTGTCAAATTTGTTTGATCACAAGGGCGATATTGAACTGAACATTAAAAATACTAAAGGTGGGCTGTCCAAGCTGTGACAGTCACCTATGACTGCGGCTGCAACAAGTCGTGGAGACACTGGCCAAACGTGACAGCCGCATGGGGTGTTTTCCAAGACGCGACTCCAGCCGCAGAGGCCAGTCGATTTCTAGATGGATGCAGAGGCAGATTAAGTCGATTGTACGCCTCTAGCGCTAAACATTCTAGACCCTTAGACCCAAGCCCCAAAACAAACAAAAATTGTGCAAGGAAGTGATGATTTTTTCGGAAAAATTTCAGTATTAGATTTTTAATGAGTTGCTTAAACCAGCAATCTCTAGCTAATAATAAACTCAACATTTCAAGAAAAATCACAAATTTATTCAACAAATTTAAAAGTATAGTAACTAAGTTACCTGAGTGCTTAAAAAAGGGTTTCTATATGAATTCGCGTCTTGATTTCTCTTTGGAAAGTTCATCAATTATTTTTACAGTATCTCTTTCATCAAAAAATTTCTTGTTCTATGTATAATATGGCCATGTTTAATATGTCTCCTCCCACATCGTACTCCTTAAATAGTTTTTAACGCATTTTAAAACTGAAAAAGATCTTTCACCAGATGCATTTGATATCAATATTG
This sequence comes from Timema bartmani, assembly GCA_902151455.1. Lineage (NCBI taxonomy): Eukaryota > Metazoa > Arthropoda > Insecta > Phasmatodea > Timematidae > Timema > Timema bartmani. Next base: position 1,075 of record CABFWB010004302.1, read on the forward strand.
CTAAAAAATATTTTCAAAATAATCTCTACGTTAGGAAAAGCCAAAGACATTTCTGATGCGGTTTTGTTGGTATCTTTATTTTCTTGTAGAAATAGTAAGACCTGATCTAGTTCATCGTCAAAATTAGAAATATCAATGCCATTTTTGTAAAAATCCATGATTTTTTATCACGTTCTTTTTTGCTTTAGTTGGTAATCTTTGATCAAAAAATACCCTAAAATGTCCTATAACAGCTACATACGCAAGGGCGTAGCCAGGGGGTGGGGGTGTTGGGGGTTCAACCCCCTTCCCCAAAATTTTATGAACAAAATATAAATGGCTTTATTTATGGTTCAAACAATATCCAAATTAAGATACAATTACAAATTAAGGGGCTGTGTTACCATAAAAAAAGCACTTCAGATAGATTCTAAAGATGTTAAAAATATTTAGAATTTTTCTAGCCTTCGGCAGTTAGGGAATTATTTTGCCATAAAAAAAAACTTTAGATAGCTTCTAGAGGTGTTAAATACTTCGAAATGTTCCTAGCCTCTGGCAGTTAGGGGGTTATGTTGCCATAAAAAAAACCTCAGATAGCTTCTAGAACTGATTATCATGTAGAATTTTTTCTAGGTTCCGGCAATTGGGGAATGTGCTCACCAACCCTCCCCTCCCCCCTTAAATTATTGTACATACGTCCGAGTTCCTCAAGATATTTCTGCCTTGGTGCTATTGCACATGATATAAAATGAATGGACAACGAAATTTTTCCTTCTTGCAGATTCCTGACCGACTTCTTTGCTTTCCTCGAAAAATATTTTTCTCCTCTGTGACCTACGAGCTTGTCCTTCTTCTTTATCAAATTATATCACTAACAACTTGGTTGCTTCTTTTCCCACTTTTCCTAATACTTCTCTGGTGTTCGATAAAATTCTCTACTGACCTTAGTAGAATAGAGCCTTTTAATAGTTCACACTCCACTGATTGCAGTGATTTTCTAGTAGCATTTATTCTCTGTAGAATGGTATTCCAAACTACTGTCATCAGGGCGGTTTCATATTTTTTCATTTTTTTCAGAAGTGAAGTTGCCTCAACTATTGTGATCTATTTTTCTTCTTTTGAGTCACAGATTTCAGATAAAGCCTTTTTTTTTTATAGGTGTAACAAAGTTTTATAGCCTGTACGGCATCTGCTCTTGCTAACCTTGTATCTGAAACTCTCTTGACTGAGACGGCATATTCACACTTTTCCAGCCTTTTGCACAAAACTTGTGAGTTTAATGAGTAAATAACTATAAAATAAGAATGGAAGGCAATGAAATACTATTCCATGGCAATATATCTCAACATTTTCAATCTGATATTCAGATAATTCTGAACATTTGGATAGTACAAAAATTTTTGAATGTATAAAAAAAAGAGAACTGAATATTCGAAGTAGGTTTAGTTAAATATCATGCTGCCCAAACTTATCCTAGTAAAATGTTTACAATATTCAATTATAAGCGAAATAGAACTATCCATAATTCATTAAATTATTAATGTTGAAACTTTTACTTTTCAAATAATTCACTGAAATTTTGAAACTCATAACAATTTTAGTTACGAGTCTTTTGCTTTTGGCTTTTTTGCGTTTACATGTAGAATACGTGAATATTATTAAATATTGAATCTTTCGCTTTTTTTGTTGTGGCAGTCTTTAACTAGGAATCTATCGAGCCCGGGGACCCTGGCGGCAGCTTAATCCACCCCTGGATGGATGAGAGTACAGGTGATCTGAGTGAGAGAACCTTTTTGTATATTTTAAGGGAGGAAGAAGACAAAATAATTTGAAGGAAAAGATTAAAAGTGAATACATACATGCATGTCCTTGTACTTCGGATGTTTTAAATCAGATACGCGTGGTTTTTTTTTTGCAACACTTTATGTTGCTATCGTTTATCGTTACTTAGGTCATATAGTAGTAATAGTAGTATGTGGTGTTATCAAAGCAGTTAGCCTAATTGCGAACACTTCCCCGGTCATATCAGTATTAAAATAAAACATTACCCAGTAACGAGCAAATGACTACAGCAAATATAACTGGAACGATCGTAAACGCCTGAAAATGTAAATTATTATTTTTATCTGACGTAAATAACGTACACTCCGTTTAAACATAAAGTTGGCACTCTTAATACGTGCGGGTTTTACTACGATGCCCTCTTATAAGCTGTACCTGAATGTAATCCGTCATCAAGTTAAGCCCGCCGCCCATTGGACGCAGGGTAGGAGCAGCAGAGGGGCAAGCGAGGAAGAGGAAAATCTGTAATACACGTGCTCCTATGGGCTACCACACATTGTACAGAGTGCAGGTGCAGTGTAGGGATAACTCTTTCCCGCCTCTCTCTGGTTGTAGTAGACATACAGTTTTCCTGTGTCCTCTGCGCCTCTGTCACGTAGTTTTTGTGTATTGTGATGGAACATCTTATTCAATTAGTTCAAGACCATCCAATATCATATGAAACAAGCAATCCAGACTACATGAGGACGAAGCTGAAAGATGAGCTATGGGAAAAGATTGCTATTAAACTGAGTTACTCGAACGGAAAGTGTAATATTCTAGATTTTTGTAGTTAGTGAAATTAATCTACAGTAGTTTGTATAACCCATTAGAAGAATCAGATGTTAATAGACACTGCGCATAAAGTAAATTACAATTTTCGTATTTTTCCTTTTTTTTACTAAAAAAGTAGAGTAAAATTAAATTATTTAATTCAGAGTCTGACTCGGAATCCAAATCTATCAGAAGTTCCTTTAATTCACACGCCATATCACGTCTTGTACCACTGGGTGAAAGCTCCTTGACTTGTTTCAAATCTGCGGTGACCCACAAAAACCTATTCCTGTGCTATGCCTGCCCTCTGCCAAGACTGTGTTCAATGTGTGGTGCCCTGCGGAAACCTCTTCCTGTGCTATGCCTGCCCTCTGCCTTTGCTGCGCTTGCCCTGCGTCCAACGTGCGGCGGGCCTAACTCACACAGCATCACATCCTGCGAGTGGGTCATTAGCACCTTCGGTTTTCGATATTTAGACTTTTTTAAAAATAGATTAACACATACATTCAATAACAAATACGCAATGTCGCTCACTCCACCAGTGCTGCGACACGTGTCACCATTCCCTCACGTCTCAGACCAAACTCAAACTGCACGCGTGCGAAGACTGAGACTCCAGCCACAGTCATAGGTCTGTCGTAACTTGGACAACGTACCAAGAGGGCCGCTTTTTTATTTGTCACTATCTTAAAAAAAAATAATTCCAACTTAGTATCCTGTTATAAAAAAAAAGTTTGCTCCCCTTTATAAAACAATAATACTGACCCTAAATTTTATACTAAAACCTTGAAAACTTTCACTGCAACAAAATGTTAAATGTTAGACTAGGTTTGCAAGATTTTTGCTAGAGCAAACTGGGACAAAAAGAATATTTAAGTATCACAATTTTATTTCAATTTTTACGACACGTTAAATAAATGCCTTTCACATATTACAAAAAGGAAAACAACAGTATTAATAATTTAATTAAAAAAATACAAGCAAAAGTTAAAAGTTTACTTATACTTGCGATAAGATTTTTGCTCCTTCATTTGCACTGTCTTTTCGGTTTGCTTAGACTTTTAATACTGTAAATTAAATTTAATGTCTAAGTAAATTTCAGAACCATGAAACAAACATATCCCTGCATTTACACTTACATTCTCACAATGACACAATGATGTAAAAATTGAAAGATAATGTAATCACTAAACTTATAGAATAGATGGGACTTTCCCTAATTGTGATATATTTATGCATACCAACCTGACAACAATAGTGTTAATAGGCCTCATACATCACCGATTACGGGGTAAAAAAGAACAAAACAAAAAAAAATATCCCGAAGTGGTCTTTCGGAACACCGAACGGGACAATCCCGGAAAACCAGGACGTCTGGCACCCCTATGTTAGACCCTCGATGGTGTTAATGTCTGGCTTTAGATCTTATACCAAAGTCATTTTTTAAAAGTTGTTGATTAATGTGTGTCCGTAAGCTGAGAATTCTCCGCTGTGTTATTTCATTCTTTGTGAGAAAACAACTGTCAGCATAAGTATCCGATGCCAAACATTGAACATATTTGGTGTGCAAATTTAACAATGTTGATCCATGACGAAAAAGAAGAGTTACAAATTAGTACAGTGACCTAGCTTTTTTTTTTCAATTTCCTTATACATTTGTCCTGGCATCTTATTTTACTATAAATCAGGACTTTTTCTGCTCTGTTCATATTACATATGCCTTCTATATAGTTAATCTAACAATTTTACACAAACACTTTATGGAATATAAACATATATTACTACTAAAACTACTTGTCCTCTTATTGATCATTACCAATTTACCTCGACCTGTGCCTGTTAGCAGCTCTGTCTACTATATATCAATACCATTATTTAATTTGGGATAACTTAAAACTATACTTGTCCCTCTTTCCCTATTGAAGCTTTTTGGCTATATAATTTTTTTCCCTTTTGATATGCCTGCTTTTGACTTAAATCTAGCTTAACCTAACTTATGCCTAGTGTCATCGTCTACACAATCAGTTTATATATTTTCCTAGTAGGGAGTCCCATTTTATTTTTCTCCCTTTCTACCATGGCCAGTCGACATCCCTGAAGTGCTCGATAGCTCCAGCCCAGAATCACGCTTGTTTCCAAGCGAGCAGGGCTCTTCGAGTAAGGAACAACTTCCGACGTCGCATTTGTATCCACTTTACCTTCCTTCTTCCCTAGCCGGTATTCCAGGCGTCCCTGGTTTATCAGCGATATTCATCACTGGTATCCCTGAGACGCCTTTCCTCAGCTAGAGCTCTAGATATATCCAGAGTCCATCAAAATCTAGTCCACCCACCCTCTTATCCCACTTTCTGTGTTTTGTTTCACCAGTTTGGTAACGTATCGTCTAAGTCTTATGTTGCTTCTCCTTCTCCATCGTCTTCACTAGTCATTTCTTCCTCAGTTGTTTCTTCCTGTTTGTTTTGTCTCAAGTCTTGGTCCTGTCTTTATCATTTTATTTTTTTAGTTCGTTCATATGTCTGTCCCTTTCTGCTTTAGACACCCTGTCCACTATCTCATAAAGGTAGCTCCACCGGTCCACATCCCTTAATATATTATATATGGCATTGGCCTGTATAGGCATTAGTAGCTGCGCTCTTTCCCTTTCCGTAAATATACATTCCAAGGTCACGTGTTCCGGTGTCTCCTCTCCTCCTCAACAGCAAAGACTGGTTTCACTCAAGTTCATCCTAAAGAGGGACACTCGATATGGGCCATGCCCTGTGATATAGTGGACAAGTCCCTGAGAAGGTTGAAGATACTTCATTCTCAGTCTTTCTTGTACGTTCGGAAATAATTGGAATGTCCTTCTACCTGTGGTACTCTCTTCCCAGTCTGCTTGCCACTCCCGCAGGAGGGTTTCTTTTATATATTATCCTTGGTACTTACACCGCTAGCTGTCAATTATATTACTTTGTTTAACTTCCTTTTTCTAAGCCAATATCGAGAGGCCCTCTTTCGTACCTCTAAGTCTAGGGGCCAGACACCTAGGGTGACACAACGCGTTTATTGGTACAGTTTTGTAGGCCCCAGAAAATCTCATGAGAATTTTCCTCTGAAGGCCTCTGAGTTTCCTTTTAGCTCTGTCTCCTCTCAGTTGTTGTACACACACTCCTGCTCCATATCCCACTATGGACACAAGCAACGCCTGATGGTATAGTCTAATCAGTTTTAAGGGCAGATGGAACTTAGGATGTCCTATACTGACTATCCCATTCATAACCCGCAAGGCTCTCCCACATACGTTTTCCATGTGAGAGAGGAAGCTACGCTTCTCGTCAATCATCGCCCCTAGGTATCTAACCATTTTTCTCCTTCTAATTGTTCTGCTATCTTAACTATAGGATATCTCTTAAATACTCCCCTGAGCAGCATGTAGGTTGTCTTCGCCGGCGCCATGCTGAGTCTTACTTTCCTACACCATTTATACAAGCCGCTCAGTACCTTATTACTTTTTTCTTACAGGCTCCTCCTCAAACTTGCCTCCACCACTATCAGAAAGTCGTAAGCAAAAGCAACCACCCCCACCACTTTAGGGAGTGCTTCAATCTCCAGCAACCCAGGCTCGAGATCAACGTCCCAAAATATCTGACCACTGACCGATCCTTGGGGCATCCTTTTGTTAATTTTTTGCTTATTATTATTCTTGGGCATCTCAGGTTTGCATACCTGTCCCTACAGTAATCCATAAAGCTTCTGTAGAGACTCCCCAGACAGTTTAGTTCTCTTAATTTCTTGAATAAGGCTGGCCACCAAAGGTTATCAAATGCACCTGAGATGTCCACAAATATTCCTATCAGATATTTTCCCTTAGATTTTTCTACCAGGCTAATAGCATCACAGATCGCATTCTTTGTAGACCTGCCTTTCCTAAAGCTCTACTTCTCTTTATGTTTTGCAGTCTCTTACATAGAATTTTCTCCTGCAGTTTTGCACATACATTCATCAAACATATCGGTCTGCACGACTTTAGGAGTTGCGGGTCTTTGTCTTCTCCTTTACTCAGAATTACCACTTCTCTCCACTTCCACACATTTGGAATTCTGCCCTGAGCCAACTACTCATTCATGAGGTGGGCCATAAAGGGTGCTATCTGTTCACTGATTTCCTGAATCACCTCTACCCTGATTCCATCAGGACTAGGTGCCTTCTTTCTTTTAATTCCTGTTATCAGCCTTTTAATCTCGTCCTGTATCACTGGTTCCACTATCACGTTTTCATTATTATATTCCATTTTCATATCCTGCCTATCTCTTTCGTTCTCCTCATTCCCCTCCTCCGGATTATCATCAGGGAGCAACACATCCATTAGTAGCCTAGCTGATTCCTCCCAGCAGGTAGTCATTCATCCTTCAGGTTTCTTGAGTATTGAAATGACAGCTGGGAGTCTAATTTTCCCTGCTGCAATATGAAAGGGTACACCCCATGTATTCTTTCTCAATTATTCTTGAAAAAATCTTTACCAGACATCATTTTTAGCAATCTTCATTGTATTTTCGAATTCTTCCGGTATATATTCAATAGTAGGAGTCTTCCTGCTGGTTCTAGGCATCTTTGGTATTCTCGTCTTGCTCTCCTTGCATACCCACGTAGCTTTTGCAGCTGCTCATTCCATGGTCGATTGCCTACACATCTCGTGACTTCCATCATAACCGGTATTGCTTTCCTCATAGCTGCCTTCAAGGCCCACGTGATTTCCTTCGCTTTTAGGTTCATGCTGTCTCACTGTGACACAGGTTGCGGTAGTACCAGATCTCTTCTTAACTTTCCCAATCTGCCTTTTTAAGGTTGTAGAGGAGTCGCGTGCCTACATTTTCCCTGTCTACTTCTTTACCCAGCTCAAAAGTTATCATATCATGATCGCTGGATGTCTCACAATCATGCACTTGCCAGTTCCCTATTAGTTCTCTTGGGTGACATCAATGTTAGAGCTGGCTCCTCCCCTTCCTACATACGTTGCAGGCTTTCCTGGCTGGTTTACCACCTCCAGATGCCTTGCTTATTGTATATTCTAATCGTTTCCCTCTTTAATACGCCATAATACCCTATTACTCTACCATATTCCCTTTTTATGTCATTGCTATGCCAGAGTGGAGACCTGGCATTTACATCCATTATGTATACAACTGGTATATTAAGGAATGCCTCGTATATCTTTTCTAGTTGTTCTATATAAGGTTATATTTCCTCTCGGAACTGAAAATACATGTTAACTAGTAAACATCCACCGATCCCAGTTCGAATTTACACACATATGACCTTCTCATTGCAAAATTGATTAATATTTGTTACTGTTATGTGCCTGTTGAGCACTATAACGGCACTTATAGGTGCCTTCTCATTCGATATAATTCTGGCGTCTTTTGGCATATGCGATATAATTCAGTTTCTGGTGCTGTAGGGCAACTGTAGGCACACAACATCCAACGCCTTTTCTTCCGCTACCTTCCTCACTTCTTGAATCACGATCGCACTTCACATCGCATTCATTTGTCCTATTTTGATTCCTATTTTCTTTTTTTCTTCCATCACGCTCGCATGCAAAAATTCTTCAAACTATGCAAAATTCCCCAAATACATTTCAAAGTTCTGTATTTCCTCAACGTTTATCAAAAGGATAGGTCCGAATTGCATAATGAATGGTTCATCATAAGGTCCGTGGGCCTCACACACTCATGGATAGGGCCGCATTGCATGATGGTTGATCATAAGGTCCGTGGGCCTCACACACTCATGGATAGAGGCCGCATTGCATGATGGTTCATAATAAAGTCCGTGGGCCGCACACAACCATAGTTAGAATCATGAGTTTGATAAACCTGATCTAAAAGAAATGAATGTGATTTTTAACCTTGAAAAGAAAGTTGTTGAGAGTTGAAAATAATTAAGTTGACAGTGTGTGTGAAAATACACAGCCCGAGTGATACTATCGCCTCTGTTGTGAAAGGATGCCTAGGCTGTGAGCAACAACCCAGCATTTAATGAAGATTACCATGAGATCTCTTATCTAGAGGAGACCTGAGATTTTGTTCACGTTATTGTCTAACATTGCTAGTATTTGAATCATAGCTGGATTAAGGGGAGGAGAGGGGGCATGGGAGCCAAGGCCCCAGTCTTTAAAGGGCCCCTAGAAAACCTCACACTTTTTTATTACAATTATTTAATTGAAAATGTTAGAAATTATCATTTTTATAAAAATAGTTCTTCGAAAGTTCAACAAAGAGATAAGTATCCATCCCAACGAGTATAACCGAAAGCTTACTCACGCACAAAGAGTCGAACCAGAACCAGGATATATATATATTTTCCAAGAGGCTCATAAAAGTGTCAATGGGCACTTAGTAGCGATCGCAAAATAATTCAGATTCTTGAGAAGTGATTGATTAGTGGCACGTTGTTTAGTATGTTCTCACTATCTAGGCTAAAAGCTAGGAAGGTGTAATTTAGCTTTTAGTGACAGCAAAAATGTCTAGGAAAGGGAAATTCTGAGAAATACCCCATTTATACAAGCAGTCAAATTTAGATACCAACCTTCCCAATTCCTAATCCATTCGCGTAATTAGTACTTAAGCGTATAACCCGAACGGGTAGTAAGGCGCGGTGCTAATTATTATTATTATTATTATTATTATTATTATTATTATTATTATTATTAGATACCAAGAAACTAATTTATAGGTGTTTTCCCTAAAAGTTAAAACTGCTAGTGTGCTTGTTGACGAGTCGGTTTACACTTAAAAAGGCAAAGGCATGGAGGAAGAGTGGGTGTTTAAAATTGTAGATCCTTACTACAAGTTTTTAAAAAAAGTTATGGGGCCCCACATTTCTTAAGTGGCCCACGCAGCTCCTGTGCCTGATGTTGAGGTTTTAGGAGAGAGTATCATAAATGGATATGAGTAAAAACGTCACAGGTCACAGGTGTATCCAACACAGTACGATAAAGCATGAAACGCGGGCCCAAAGGATGCATCCAAGCAGGACACAATTTTGGTAACAAAATGTTCTGTCTTGTGTTTTTGTTTGTTTCTGTTAAACTTTGTCTTGTTTAATTGCATTACTTGTCCTGTTAGATTGCTTATAAATTGAACAATAAAACTCCTCGTGACTCAGAAACTAAACGTTTCCGCACCCATGTATATATTAACTTTTCTTATTGTTTCGTGGATGGGAGTACGTCCATAGAATATTTGACACCAAGTAAAATGCATCCTTTATATATTAATATTTTTAGGCATAATTAAGGACGGGATTTAATTGATTCGGTTGCTAAAAATATAAATTTGACAGGATTTATTAGCAAAATTTATTACATTAGAAGTGAAATTAGTTTTTATATACAACATTAAGCGTCATTAAATCCATACAATGAAAAATAGAGATTGAAATTATTATTGGAAAGCTGTCGCAATTTATAAATCATTTATATAAAACAAAGAGTTCAAGGCAATTTGTTTGCGTATTTAAATCACGGGGATAGTTCATGGCGAGCTGCCATGATGAAGATTTTTTTTCTTTTTTTTTAGCACCGCGTCTTACTATCTGTTCGAGCTATACGCTTATGTACTAATAACACTAGTGATTTTAGAGATTGGGAAAGCTATATTTACAACAAGTGTACCTGCATTTGCGTGGATGGAGAGTAAAAAACTATCTGGGAACACTACCCTCAGTACACCCGACCGAGATTCTAAACTTGATATTCCCGTCATTGACAGTCTAGTCTACTGCGATAGTAGCTTCTTAGACCATGCGGCCACCGAAGCGGGTTTGACGACATTACTCCCTGAAGTAATGAACACAACAGCTATTTTTCTAACTTGTAGTCCTGGCGAGATAATCGTTTAATTGGCTGTACACTAATGGTTTAGATAGGAGACCACGTCGAGACAGTCCATTTTAAAAAGGGTCGAAGTTTGACCTTGTTGGTGGAAACATGGACCTTGATTATTGGACTCTTTCCTGCTTACATTTACTTAAATATGTACTTGTGTCATTTTAGCGTAAGACCAAGTGGAAACCGATCAAAATAATAAATAATCCACGGACTTTGTCTCCAATCAAACACTGTCCAATGTAGGACTTGATAAGCAGTGGCCAGAGAAGATGATCTAGATTGTTACTATCTTGTTCTGTGTTGACAGAATTAGTCAACCATAGAGTTGATTACCATGAGTTTTAGTTTCCATAATAATATTATGAATGAGAACTGAAGACTTAACACATTACATTTCAGGCACTAAAATAAAATGTGTTAGGTCCGTGAAGTTGGCAGAACCACTAACGGCACAAATTATGAAGCCTATGCCAATATTTAGTGCTGAATTTGTGCCACAAGAATATCCTATCCCCATAATTTGTGCCACCATAGTTTTCGTGAAAACTTTAAAAAAAAACTCTGGGTGCTGCCAACTTCACATAGCAGCACCCATAACTGCACAAATTCTGAAACCTATTTCAATATTTAGTGCTGAATTTGTGCCGCAAGAATATCCTAACCCCATAGTTTGTGCCACCATAGTTTTCGTGAAAACACCAAAAAACAGTGGGTGCTGCTGGCAGCATCCATAACGGCACAAATTCTTAAACCTATGCCAATATTTATTGCTGAATTTTACCACAAGAATATCCTATCCTCATAATTTGTACCGTCATAGTTTTCGTGAAAACGCTGAAAATTCGGATTGGGTGTATATACTATTGTGAATGTGCTGAATGTGATGAGATTGTACAGTCACCGGTGATTCTACAAAGCCACTGGCTCACTTGGGGAATGTACAAAATATCTTTACTATTTCACATACTCACCGAACACTTTACAAAATCACCGGTGAGCTTACAAAATTACCATTAACCACAAGTGACTGTTAATAAGTCACGTCAAGATTAGGTTTGGTTAGGTTAGTTTAGACAAGCTTGGGATAGTTTATTTTAGCCTAGGTTAGGTTAAACTAGGCTAGTTTGAATTTATGTTATATATTTTTAACCACATAGATTAGATATTTTATAAAATCACAGGTAAATGTATTTAATACATTTCATGTTTCATACTTTCACCAAAATGCATTGGGAAATTTATAAAATCACTGTTAAATTTAGATAGATCCTTTCATTTGTTAAATAAACCATCGCTTTCGGTGATTCTATACATTTGCTGGTTATTTTACAAAATAACGAATTCAGCACATTCACAGTATCATATACACTATATGAGTGAATGCGCGCGCATCTTCCACGAGATCTTGGCCTGAGTGGACTCCGAACGTGTCAACGTAGCTTGGAACCTGTTTTTGTTTCGTACAGATATTCACTCAATTATTATTACTATTAGCAACGCGTCTTACTTCCCGTCTGGGTTTTACGCACTTACGCTAATGTGCAATGGTAGGGTGATTGTGAGATGAAATGGAGGACCTACAGTTTAACGTGGAATCCGAACCACGGTGGAGGCCTGACATTCCTCCCATTAACAGGTTTTGATTAATACACGTCTTGTCAGAGGTGAAAGAAGGGTTTGGCACGCAGATAAATATGTGCCGGGACCGAGGATTGAACCCCAGACCCTCAGCACAGAAGTCTGACACCTTACCCCTAGACCACCAGGTCACCCTATTTTCTCAAAATTTATTCAATAGGTAGTCACTTTATTGTGCATAATTTCATGCTNTTTTTTCCGCTCTAAAAATTTAAGACAATAATAAGCAAATAACCAAAAACCGCGTTGTTTATTTTTGCCAGTAAATAATTTACTTATAAATTTTGAATGCATAGCTTTTTTACAAATCCATTTTTATCATTTCGAAGATAATTGCCTAAGTTCAAACTGTTACTAAATACTGCACGCTTTAGGTTAATTAATATAGCTACGTTTGAGAGAGAAGTCACATTGTGTGGCGCGTCATCAGTAGGGCTCGGATGTTTATGAAATAATATTTTTAGTCTGACCTCGAATTTAATGAATTTTTTATGCTACTATGACTCCAAATATTTTTTATTTTGAATATACGTGCAAATTTTGAGCAGTTTTCAATTTTAGGTCTTATTTCCACAATTTTGCGAGTATAAAGTCATATTTCGATAAAAAAATTACTTAAATAAAGGCATACTTCTAATTTCTATCAAATACAATATGTACTTCCGCATTTTATATTAATGTTATTATTGTGTAAATATTTTATATCTGGTTCCGCTTGCTCAAAACAGATTCACTATTCCTGCAAACTTCAGGTAGTCTATACCTATACCTGTTCGAGAGATACCTTTTCTGGAGAAAAACCCGGGTGATAAGAACTTTTGGAGCTTAGCTCCAAAGTGGAAAGTAAGTGTGTGTGTGTCGCTGACCTCTTAGTAGAACTGTCCCTTCCAAACACACTTAATTCTTGTTCTGCTTAGTTGCCCTCTTAGTTACCTTTATAATGTTTCCGTGAATTATTTGTGAGGTTGTCAGATATATAATTAAAGATTTTGTATGCTAATTTCTTTTAGTACAAGCTACTTCCTTGATTAGAGGCATATTAAAAAAAATATTCATTATCAATATACATTTTTAGGTCATACTTTGGTGTTTTTAAGGGCATACTGGCATTTATCAAAACCTTACTCATCAGCCAGTTTCCCCGAAGACTACACAGCTTTGATTTGATTTTTTTACATTACCTGTCACAGTGGCAACAGCTGAAAGATCCGTTTTGGTGACGGCGTGGCCTAAGGCGGTGGTTCTCAACCAGTGGTCCGCGGACCTCAGGTGGTCCGCGAGTCAAAGTGCCCACCCCAAAACAAGCAAAATTTGAGATACAACTGGCATATCTCGTGGATATTTTCTCCCATTTTAATCAGCTAAATTTGCAGATACAGGGTTCTGGAAATGAAAAGTTGGAAGGTGTCGTCAACACTTTTGTGTTTGAAGACAAACTTCGCGCATTTCGGTGCAAAATTGATCTGTGGATTGACAAGGTTCAAGAGAGAAACTATTCATCATTTCCGACGTTGAAATCCCTTGCTGACGACTAAGAACTATGCTACCGTCATAGATGAGGTCCATCATAACGTTTTGTGTCACAAATATTCAAGGACGAATTCAACTGTGAATTCAGTACACCTTATTTGTTTGAATAAAGACAAATAGTAACTAATTAGTAGCCCAAAATTGCAATACTTGGTTTCAAAATTTTTCTAGTAAGTCAACAAAAACATTTCCTAAAGCCAGCAAATTTAAATTTCCCTGAATCGATTCGAAGTTTTGATTTCTTTCAATCTTTCAAATCGATCTTTTTGGGAAATCTCTAGAAAAAGAATCGATACGTGAATAAGTTTGAGGCCTTTTAATCGATCCAAAAAATCGATAATCGAGGGCAAAGAATCAATTTTCGAAAAGATCGATCCAAGATCCTACATTCCTAATTTGAATAGCACTTGCAAAGCTTAAAGTATCATTTCTAAATCAAATAAAGGGATGATTTTAGCTATAATAATTTTCTAATGTTATTTTAAAACAAGTTTAATACAAAACATAGGAGGGACTATTTAATGAAAAGATACCATTGAAAGTCCGTTCAGTAGCAAATCAGAGCATATACTTTCACGTGGCTTTGTTCACATCAGGTTTCAGCTTAGGATGAATCAATAATAGCCGCAAGTTACCACCACACCTACGACGAATGGACTTGGCAGTGAGGAGGATCAATGATACAACTCGAAAAAATTGTCAACCCTCTAAAATAATATTTACCGATCCGCCACTGACTCACTTTGAGAAGTCTTAATACTATTCGTATGGGTGAAAGTTACCCGCCTCAATAGTAAAGAGAGCTCAAGATAAAAATTGATAGAATTAATGTCAACCACCCAAAATAATATTTCCTGATCCGCCACTGATCATTGCTATTCTTATGGGAGAAAGTAACCCACCTTTCCAGTTAAGACGAGCAATGTGAGAGAAAGTGACCAAACTCCTCAGTGAGGAGGATCAATGCTATTCTTATGGGATAAAGTGATCCTCCTCTTAGAATGAGGAGGATCAATGTTAACCTTATGGGAGAAAGTGGGCTGAAACTCTCATTTCAACCACTACTACCAAGTTCGTAAAAACGTTCTAGTTCCGGCAGATATTAATATTCCAATCATTGGAAGCTGGCCAATGATCGACTGTAAATAGAGACTGAACTTCGGTCTCGCTAGACTTGAAAGGGTTCGTGTGACGCCCGTGTCATTTGAACTACTGGGCCAAGGTCACAAAATGGCGCCAGACAGTCTGGCGTAGAGAGAGGTCTCATTATTCTGCTCTTGTTTATCATGCATCTATCTCACTACGTACAACCTTTCTGGTTCCAAGCCCGACTAGGGAGAGTAGGTGTTGTTAAAACAGTATTTTGCAGAAATGTTCTATGGAGTGGAGGGCGGACAATCAAGTGGGTGTACAGAATTAAATTTCGAAAAAGGGGGGTAATAGAGGACAAGGCCGTAGCCAGCCAATAATTTCGGCGAAGTGGGTGAGGGTGGG
>CABFWB010004302.1:16298-29439 GCA_902151455.1 Timema bartmani
TTGGTGGGCACATCCCCCAATTGCCAGAAGCTAGAAAAAAATGATCAATGATAAAACAATTCTAGAAGCTATCTGAAGCGTTTTTTATGGCAACATAGCTCCATAACTGCCGAAGGCTAGAACAAATTCTAAATATCATTTCTAGAAGCTCTCCGAAGTACTTTTTTATGGTAACACAGCCCCCTAATTTGTACTTGTGCCTTAATTTTGATGTTGTTTGAACCATAAATAAAGCCACATATATTTTGTTCATTAAATTTCGGTGGGGGTTAACCTCCAAAACCCCCTTCTGACTACAGCCTTGGTAGAGGGAACACCTCCAACCACTGGGGGTGAAGACATTTTATGGATATTAAATCCCTCTAATGGTATTTAAATTCGTTTTACGGTAACTAAGCGCAGCAATATCATTAATGTAAATGACCTTAGCTTATATACAATGTATTAAAGCTATTTTTCCAATTTGTAACTTTTAGAGCACTTTTAACATGTATAATGGTAAGCTTACCATAATATTTTCCCCATAAACTGGGGCACCTAGTTTTACTCGGAGAGAGAGATATCAGAGGTTACTGAACCTTATTTGTGTAGAGGTAGAGGTCTGTTTGAAAAAGGAATTTTTCCCTCCGACCCAGAAGAGGAGTCCAAGGACTCTTTCCAGGAAAATATTGCAAGAAAAAATGATCCACATAAAAACTATTCAGATGCATCTTTCCTTTGATGGCAGGGGGGGAAATGATTCTAGAAGTTTTCAGAGTAGTCCTTGTCTGGATTTTTTTTTATTTCACTAGTTTCTTCTAGAAGCTATTTAAAATAGAAATTCTTCTCCTAGATTTTTTAAAATGGATGCCCTAGAAGTTAATTAGAATGGTCTTTGCTTGAAGATTGTGTGAAAATTACATACCACTAGAAGTCATTTGGAATAGTCATAATCGTGAAAATGTTTGAAAATTATATGCATCTCTAAGTTATTTGGAATGGTACTCTCCCAGTAAATTTTTGAAAATTGGATGCCTCTGAGAAAGAGGTTCCTAAACCCTGGGTCGAAAGTCGCAAGGATGTTCTCGAGAGTTGCAAGAAGGTCTTGAATTATTTTACCCAAACATTATGAAATATTATTTACTAACATATCCTCAAACTTGGACATTATTATGAATATTACTGCAGTACTGCCATTAGAAAGTATTGAACAAACGTTTTGAAAGTGTCCTTTACTCGGAAATTTAGACTCGAGTCAAGGACAAGCTGAAAAAAGCACTTTTCCCCTCTTTTGACTTCGTTTGATGTGTACCATTCATGTTTAGTTATTATTACATTAAATTATTTATTTTGTCTATGATTAAAAATTAAAATTAAGTTTAGGTTAGGTTAAGTTGGGTTAGGAATGGGTCATAATAATGATGGAACAATGATGGGGCCGTATATGAGAAAAATGTTGAATAAAACATTCCGTTCATGTGGAGTGAAAACAAGCACTTTGTTAACAGCCTCCATGTTTTTAGTTGGTAATTTGTGGGCAACGTTGTGTTTTATCGCATTCATTTGTTGGATGCACTCATTCTGCTCTCTTTTCTCATATGTTAGATGAGTTTACTCCTTTCTATTTATCTGCAAAAAATCCACTATTTGCACTTATTTAATAACTGATTAAGCTGTAATTAAAAAATTGTGAAAATACTCTTTTTTCCCCTATGACCTTTCCATATTCTCCAGTTTTATTCGAATTTTTGCCAATCCAAACAAGCTTCAGTCTCAATTAACTTGGATTAGTGAGGTTATACTGAAGTACAAACAAATAAATCGCAAGTTGTAGTAAACATTAGGAAACTAGATTATTTCCTATTAATATGCTAAATAAATACAAAACATGTGTATTGCATCACTTGAATCCTTAAATGGACATACTAGTGGTTGAGTGTTACACAAATCTATATTCAAATTTGTAGAAATAGTAAACTTATTGAACACATTTTTAAACTTTTAAATACAAAAAGAGGTGTAGTCCCAATTGTAGCAGTGCCAAAGGGCCAGTTTCATAGTCAGATTTAGTACGCCTCGAGTGCAGCGCTATACTAAATACAAGACGTCACCTACCTGAAATTGAATGGAATGGGCCAGTTTCATATGCGAAGCTGGCCCATTCCATTTTGGTCTAGGTAGGTGTTGTCCTGTATTTAGTATCGACTCGNGAGTAGGGAGGAGGGGGCAAGATGGCTGGTGTAGGCAAACGAAATTAGTAGGCCTATAAACAAACACACGCTTGCTTGTGTCTGTCTTTCATTATGGTTTAAAGGGACATATTATATTGTAACTATCATTAATTTAATTAACTTTCAGTTAGATACCATTTATTGAAAATACAAGTTTTGTAAATCCACATTTAAAGACAAACAGGTCTAATTTCCATAAAAAACTATAATTTTTGCTGATAATCAGCAGTAGCGCTGCTCCACCCTCGAACCCACTGCTGAAGCGTCGCTCTGCTCAGGCTCCACTACACTCCTGCGTATGAAATATTAAAAAGGATATACATTTGTATTTACTTCAAATTATGGAACAGAGTTTTGTGTTTGTCCACATACTTCTGTAGGGCCTAAGAGGTTGGTCAGTTTTGTTTAACTTTAATATTCATTAAGTTTTCTATAAATGTGGACATACAAAAATAACATTGATGAAGGTACTATGGCTTAATAAAGTATAATAATACAAATCAGATTTTATCGATACCAAAAATAACAATAAGTATGCTATTTAGATTTATTTTTGAAAACATGTGGCACAATATTTGGTCTGAAGAGTATAAATAAAATTACATTAAAAATATTATATAAATAGCCTAATAACTATAGACGGAATATATCCTGCTATGTCCCGCCAATAAGAAGAAGGGGACCAATTTAAAGATTAGGAATGAAAATAGGCTACATAATTATTTTCAATCAATTAATTTCCCAAAGTGTAGCATTTTTAAATGAATATTTTTACAAGTGTTAAAGTTTATGCAAAATTTTAAATAATTTATTTTAAATATTGCAAATCATATGGTTTAAATGTATTTATTATAGGTACTCACTAATTTTTTTGTCAAAATTTGTTACAGGTCTATACATAATTTATTTAAATGCTTTATGAATTCTTGAAAAGGAAATTTTGTAATAAACAAGAAAGATTATTCTAATAATTAAGGTTTACGAGTTTAAATTTTTATTAACAAGTGCCACTTTAACGCATAACAGTGAATGAACATAGCACGTGCATCAAAGACCATATGAGCTTGTGTTTTTAAATTAATTTTCTGACCTAAGTTTTTCTAAATGTTGTCAGCGTTGTAAATATGAGAATATAGTAGCCAAGTAACATATAAATAAAACAACTTCAGTATTAAATTAATAAAAATAGCTAAAGCACAGAATTTGTTGTAATTATTTTTTGTGAAAGACCCCCACCTCCCACTCTCTCCCCCCCTCCCCAAAAAAAGATTCCTTTGTCCAGACCCCTGAATCCTCTGAGTAAACCTAAAGAGAGGAACAAAATCTAAAGTTTACAAAGTGGAAATAGTTTTTAGACTATATCAACAATATAAAACTTCACACAGAGCATGGACATATACTTTTGATGATAGTAATTTTATTATAAATTGACTGAATTTAGAAAAGTTTGCCATTTAAGCTCTGGCTTAAAGGAATGAGAGCACACTTGGGATAAATATGCAAAATTATGCATCATATTAAGAGAAAATTCACCCACAATGACGCATGAACTAAACATCAAAATTGTTTGGTCTGGTTTCGACTCAAGGCTGGGTGTACTGAGGGGTTTATTTTAATTAATGGTTTTCCACTATACCTTCACACAAATATGGGTACATTTTCTCTAAATTATAGCTTCTTTATTCTTAGCCCATTAGTGTAAATAGGCGCTAAACCTGGAATGATAGTAAGACGCAGTTCAAAAAAAAAAAGTTAGAATCTTGTAATCGCAAATTTAACGTTCATAAATAAGGGGGCTTTTAATATAAATACAATTTGAAATGTGAATAACTGGTTCTAGGCACGTAATCGGGGGCAGGAAGGCTCGTGGGGTTGAAGGCTCACGCTCGCCCGCTCCCCCCCAAAAAAATCTAAACAAAAATTAAAAAATTATTATTTAAAGAATTCCTAGTTAAAAAATACAGTAGTAACTAATTTTAGAAGTGTCCCATCATTTGCGTGGAGGTAGGGGGGAGGGGGGGAACCATTTAGGAAAACCACCCTCAGTACATCCAATCGAGATTCAAACCTTCGTCTCTTTGTCAGCAACAGTCTTGTCTCTTGTGAGTTGGTAGCGGCTATCAAGGCAGGTATTTTTATGTAATATCTTTATGTAATATTATGTTTAGTAGTGTGAGATCTTTATATTAATATTGGTTGTGAGAGAGCTGGTATCCCACATTTAGCACATATACCTGTTGTAATGTCTAATGAATTGTTTGTTGCAGGAGTATGAATAATCGACTCTCAACCTTCCTCGAACCAGAGTTCCTTCAGCAGGGTGGGTGCCATTTCTTGGCCCCTAGCTGCATAAAGTTCACCTACAGTGACGAGTTTAGAGAGGCTGAATAGATCACTGGTATTTCAAATCTACACTTGACACTGGGCCATACGACAACAGCACTGGCAACCAGGTAACTTAATTATGGGCTTTGAGAGGCTGACTAGATCACTGGACTAATAGATCTGAGCTAGACATCGGAACAAAAGCTAAATTTATCTCAGACCTGGACAGGCAAGAGGATAGCTAAAATGGTAGAACAATACTTAGTACACTAAATGAAAGATTTGTGGATTGAAACCTCTCTCCAAGCACATTTAAAAAATACACTGTATTAGTGAAGCTGAGGTTTTATAATTAGACTGTAAGTTATGTAGGTAATTTATAGGAAATACAGAGGTGAAAGCAGTTAGTAAAAAGTAAATATGGATACAAATAATGCACCAATAATCTGATTGGTCAACTACTGTAACTACTGTAGTTTCTCTCATGCTGATTCTATGGCATTTCATCGCAAATATTAGACTGTCTCCCTCCTCAAAGTATCTTTGTGTTTCTTTTAATGTCATCCTTGCGGGCTGCTTCCACCAATTATTGAAGTGATTGGGCTTTAGAAAAATGAGCCCAGCTTTCTTAATTGTTTTCTTTGAATTTTCTAGAACAAAATATTATATTTGAAAGAAGGTCTAGCAAAGGTGGATAGAAACATATAAAAAGGACCGAACACAATATAGCTTTTACAATGAAAAGAAGAATACAGATAAAACTTTACATTGCTGCCATTGGACAAAGAGGTAATTGTTGACTCTTGAAAATCATTTGTTACTGTCCAATCCCCTGACCTAGGTTTCATTCTCTCGAAACTCATCAGGAGGGAATGTGAAACGTAAATTCACAAAAGAGGAAACCAAAAAACACAAAGGGATGAAAAGGAAATTTGTAAGGAATGATAAAGACACTTGTATAGGAACCTGTAAAAGGAATAAAATAAAGGACAAACACAGGAGAGGGACATAGGAAACGAATATATTATATATTACATATATTATTTATCACTAGTTTTTCTTAGACCATTGTCATTAGACCTCTGGGGGGAAATCTCAATTCATTTTGAAAAAAATTCAATCTATTTTTTTGATAGAAACAGTTTTTCTATGTAAGATCATTGGGAGTAACCAAAACTTTGATACATAGAGAATTTCAATATAAGGAAGTTTGATATATGAAGGTCTCACTGTATATTCTATGTTTGAGGAGCAACTAATACTAACCACATCACTATGACCCAGGACTGGTAGGCGCTTGTATATATATTGGTTGGGAAGAATAACCACAGTACATTAATCTGGGATTCAAACCCCCATATGCCTGTAAACTAGACAATATAATATAATTTATATACATAAATAATGAGGTTATTTTTCCTATTTTTTTTACTATCCCTTCATGAAAATTTGAGCAAATTTCTTCTAAATTTGACATTCTTCTTCTCTTCCCCATTAGTTTAAATATGCGAACAGTCTGGCTGGGTAATAAAACATGGGGTACAAGGTTTTTTTTTATTTAGTTTTTAGCCTAGTTTTTAGTCTCTGTATAGTTAAAATTATTAGTGTAAACAGATGACTAAAAAGAATCTTGGAGTTGTATCAATTCTGAATTTTAATACACGTTGGTCTTAGTAGAAAAGTCAAAATCATTAAATTCATCATTTTAGTTTCATACAAATAATTCAGCGTTCATGAATCCTGAATAATAGCAACTCTATATTCTCAAATGGCAGACTCTACCTAACTTAGCTCCTGACATATGAGGAATGGACTAATATCATGATCAAAATTGACACTTTTACAAACTCATTATTCAGAATATTTCAAAAGGATTTCTTGGAATATTTATGGTTTGAAACTCATTTTGTGATGTTCACCAGTTCCAAACAATTGAACAAATAGATACAATCCGAACATTAATAGACTAATGCTTTAAATTCAAGTCCTTTTCCCGTTTTGATGATATTAAAATAGCCACAGTCTTGTATTTGTAATGTCACATCAAATTACACAATACCTACATGTTACAGTGTGAATTAAGAATTAATTTTAGAGTGTTTATGGAATATTAACCAATCATAAGTCTATTTTTTCGCTTTAAAAATTAGATTATTTTTTTCATAAATACTTAATTAGGGACTTATAACATTATTATAATTTACAATGACATACATAATTTATCTTAGTGATGTGTTATTATGTTATTTAACTAAATGATATATATTATATTACTATGCAATTTTATACATGATTCTGTTGACATTATATTTATGACATCATAGAGTCATCGAAATTCTAATTTTAAAGTTTTCCCCATCTTGAGTATGTTAGTTGAATCTGTCAGGATTACACTAATTTTTCCTGCCTCTTGGATCAAATATTATAAGTTGCTGTTTAATATCATATTGGTATGTTTTCAGGTTTTAGTTTGTACCAGCTAAAGCTTCTGACCACTTGTCTACCAGGCGTTTGACTTCCCTGCCCTCAACATGAAACTGGCAGATAATGAACTGCCACTCGGCTACAAGCTGCTCACAGCCGGGGTATCTGCTTGCATCGCTGACCTCACGACTTTCCCTCTCGACACAGCCAAAGTTCGTCTGCAGGTGAATACAAGCTCTATTTTCACAAGGTCTAGTATTAAGGTGGTATAGAAGGGAAAAAAAGTCAGATAGTGAACTGTGCCTCAGCTTGAAGCTGATATTTTTGGTGAGCTATGTAAAGTTTTTGAAATGTGAATATTTTGAGGTCTAATTGTATTCAAATATGAAATCATGAATAAATGAGGCGATGGCAGGAATAAAAACATAATTTCAAAACGATTTTTAAATTTTTTAACTCCTTGTACCTAAAAAACACTCACATTAACATGGGTGTAAATGCCGTCATTAACTGAAACCGGAAAAAGGTGAAACATTTTCACACACCTCATAAAAAATACTTAAGTTAAAAAAAAAATATATATTAAGCAGATGAATTTAAAAAAAAAGTAGTAAGGAAAGTTGTGTCACAGTTTTAAAAAGCTTGGTAAGCATTGATCTAGATTACCTCCCGTAGTCTCGGCAACTCCAGCCTAGTAACAGCACCAAGATAGACATGGGCAGCACCAACAATACCAATACTTGGGAGGAGGCGGTGGCGGGCAGGGATTCACACTCATCACATCACCTAACCAGGCCTCAATTTCTTCCTCCGCGACCCGCAATGCTAGTGGTACAGCAGGGTCCTGCACTGATGGTGGAGTGATACATGGGGTCAACCCGTGTTCTCGAGTTTCTAACTACCGCGCACTAGAAAACAAGTCTTAGAACAGAGCTGGACACAGTTTAGGTGCACATCTTTTGCTAGACATACAGCTCTGTTCTATAGCCCGCACCTGTGGGTGGGTGGAGATAGGTGTCAGTATCTTGTCAGGGACGAATAGGCGGGGGTGCAAATCATGAATGGGTGCATTTTAGGCAAGTGTGTTTTTCCTAAAATTATACTATATTCCTTCCTCTATATTCTAACTTTTTGATTCCTATCACATTAGAATAAATATGCTGATAGCCTGAACTGAATGTTTACCCACTCTTCCTTTACATAAATGTGGCTCCATTTCCTCTAGGTTCTACCTTATTTATTCTTACCACATTAGAAAAAATAATGGGGAATTCTCAAACGCGGGGTGAACAAATACAATGGTTTTATCACTAATTTGATCACCATTATGCTCTACTTTACTAAAAATGTCACAACTTGCAGAAAATATTAAAGCAATAGGTATTTTCTATCCTTTCGAGTACTACCATACAACCATTATTTAATAACGACTAGTGGACATTATTTATTTAGTTATCAAATAAGTCTTTTTTTATCACATAATCCTATTAAATTTTCTTGGAAATGACCGGATAACTTTGAATATTTTTTCATAGTAAGAATTGCCAAAGTACCTCAAGCAAAATTCCAGCTGGTATGCAATAACTAAAATGTTAACTATGTTAGGATTTTGGTAGGAGGAAACTCAAAATAAAAACTTTTTTGTGGTCAACATTGACATTTTGGGTAATTCCAGCGTTAACGAAATCACCTTTTGACTACCGTTTTAAGATTCATTTAAATATTTTATGCATCATTAAGTTTGCTATAGTTTTATTGTTTAGCCTATGGTGAAGACCATAGGGTAAACTACTAGAATTATCTTGTAAGAAAAATTTTATTCCTACTTGATGAGCTACAGAGAAACTTTTAAGTGTGGTAATGGAATCACTAACTTTGAGACAGTGTATTACAAATCTAAATCAGATTTGGATTTCACTACATTATTATGCTGAAATTGTTTGCTTGTAATTATTATTAGGTGTTCTGTCTTACAACAGGTCCATTCCTTTTGTCAGTGAACTTAGATTACCATTGCACCCTGTCCTCTGCTTCTTCCTTGAGCTCCTTGTATCCTCCTTCTTCCTAAGCTTCTCTTTCCCTCAACCTTTCCTTCTATAACGTCATACAGAGGACATTTACTCCTAAGAATATGTTCGATCCAGTTTGCTTTGCATCGAAGAATCACATCCAAAATGGTTCTCTTCTCACCCACTCTTCTTAGGACTTCTTCATTTGTCACCACGTCCGCCCCTCTGATTTTCTCCAGTCTTCTCCATCGTAACATTTAAAAGCTCTCCAAATATTTCTGTTCCATCCTCCTAAGAGTCTAAGTTTCTGCTCCACACAGTGCAATGCTCCAAATGTATCATTCAATCAATTTGTTCCTCAGTTCCAAACTCAACTCAACTGGTCAGCAGTAGCCTCTTCTTGTTGAAAGTTTCCTTGGTATGATATTAAGCTCTTCCTTATAAAATGTAAGAATGTAAAATCAATACCTTTCCTTGAATTGAGATACTGCCCCATCACTAAATAAATGAATTTCTCTAAGCTCTGAGTTTTATTCCTTGATTAGAAAGGTAGATTTCAAAAATATATAAACTGCATACTTATTATGTTCCACTTTGTTACTGATTAAAGTATAGATAGCTGTCACATTCCTTGTTGCCTTTCCATACATAAACCGTGATGAGAGTTAGTTAACTGTTGATTAGACCTGTGTACACTTTGTACTTCTTTTTGATATTATATTGCAAAGTTTTCTTTTGTGAAATCAGCCTGAATAACATTTTCTGTTGAAGCTTTGGTATAGATTTAGATAATAATAGATTACAGTACATATTATAAATTCACTTACTCTTAGGTGAGATGTTCCTTTGTTAACAAATTGAAGGAATGCAATGTAGCCAATACAACACCAGAATATAAAATGTTTTTCAAATATAAATGTTATTTTTCCCTCTTTATTTTTTTTTTTCAATAAGTTTCTCTTATTTTTTTATTTATTCTAGTTTTACAATCTGGTTTAGGCTCTTATATTAGTTGGTTGGTATCCGCTCTTCTCAGCCATTTATTTCAGGATGATACATTTTTCGGCCATGCCCTTAACTCAGTAGACACATGCTACTGATTGAGCTAAGGTGTCTTGACTGTAATCCATAAACAGTTATACAGATCAAATGACAAATTTGTTTGATTAAAGTTGATTGATATATAGGTAAGAGCATTTGTTTACAAGAAGGTGATTCATTCCTTTACTATACTGGGCGATTCTGTTATCAAAGCTTAGACTGTTAACTTATTTAATTAATGTAGGTGATTTTGCTCATGAAGTTGATAAGCAAAACTATTGTTGCAAATAAACAATGAAGTTTCTACCTTTAAAACTCTTAAGCACAATGACATTTTTGAACTTTATATTGGAAACTGAATCACCATGTGCAAGTGACAAGGATTTTCTTTTCGTTTAAATTTCTCTTACACATAGGCATATTATAAATTCAACAAAAATCCTGCTTCAGAAAAATTTAGTAATTTTTTTTTTAAAAGTTACATTTTGTAACTTTTTTTTCAAAGTACTTGAATACATTTTTTATAAGTTGGTGTTTCAAGAACTATGTTAAGTTTCAAAATTATTAGCATATTCCATTTTACAGAAATAAAAAATGAATTGATTAGTAACTCAGAATTTGGACATTTTAGAACACAGCTGTCCCACAGACAACTATCTAATATAACTTTTTATTTTGAGGTGCCTTGGCCCTGTTGCCACAGAATTGCCCTTTTAATATATTATTTTTATTTTATAAATATTTATAATATCTATCAGAAGTGAGAGCTGCAGATCACATGACTTGACATATAAATACGTGAAAGTAAATCTAGGAACTTTTCTAACTCTCAAATAAGGTTCTTACTATAAAAATTGGACGGCAAGTTGTTCCTAGGGCCATAGCAAGGGGGGTTTTGGGGGTTAAAACCCCACCTACCACCCCAATTGTTATATTAATATTGTATTTATGTATCGTCTAAGCTAGTAACTTATTAAAGTGTTTAAAAATTCATAGCACCAATTAGGTCTGAAGGAATTTTGCTTTAGGTATTCATCAAAGTAAAACCTCTTAAATACACTCGGCAGTGATTTGAACCCCAACCACACCATCACCAGCAAACCAAACATGTTAAGACTGACACCTTTGTTTGGATCTCCATTGGTTAATACATTTATTACAACTAATAGTAATGGCGTCATTGTAGATAGCTTCGGTACATACTGGATTGTTTGCTGCATATCTTCTCTAGAACGGCCGCACAATGGACTTCTGACTGCACTGACTGATTCCACCACCTTGTCAGCCTCACCCAATAAATCATGGTCAGATTCCCCAGCCTCAGATTCACTCGAGGTGCATCTATTAGGAATACATGTTTCATTAATGTACCAATATGTGTATAATGTATTTTTCGTCGTGATTTGAAGCATGCACGTAAAGAATTGTGGAAATTTTAATTTCACATGCGCGTAAAGTTAAATTAAATGGGGAAAAATGACATTCATTTGCATTGATTTTCATGACACAATTGTGAAAGACCGAATACGATTATACAATGTTTATTTCCAGATGTAAAGATTGCACTATATGTTTTTTCTAATATTTATGATCACTAAGGCCAGGTGCACACAAAATGACACAAAAGTTTTAAAACATGATAAAACGAAACATTGTTGTGTCATTATGTTTCATCATGTGTCATTTCACTTTGACTACAGGCTTTCAAATGAGTAGCTGCACACTAGGTGGAAAAAAAAAGCGAAGGTATGAGACACATTGAAACAAAGCTGCTGTCTTCCCTACTCCCATGTTTCATCCAGTTTGTTCTCTTTTGTGAAAAATACGCCACTGCGCAGGCGTGAAGCTGGTAACTCTGTGTATATGACGCTAGTTTCCTTTAAAATTTTTAACCATGGTGACCATTCTTGTTTTGTATAAGACTTTGTTACTTTTTAAACTTACTTGAGTGAAGTTTGTCAGGGAATTTCTTCAATTAATTTACCTGCTTCGGGGGGCCAAATGGTCTAAGGTGTCACTCTCATGTTAGAATTGACTGCTGATGACAGGGAGATGCGGGTACACTTCCTCTAAATTCAACCTTCCTTATCCTTAACTCAATAGCATAATTAGTACATATGCGTACAACCTGAACAGCTAGTAAGGCACGGTGCTAAAAAAAATAAAAAAATAAAAAACCTGTTTAGTTTCTGTATGTACTTTTCCAAGGAACCATTATCAATTGTTTTTTCATTGATAGGCTAAACCCAGTAACTGATACCTGATGATTCCTCCTGCTTAAACAACCAATCCCAGGAAATTATAGCTATCAGTTCACCAGTATTGATACGACCAATATTACATATCACCATTTTAGCACAGACTGATTTTTTTTTTTCATTATTATTTTGTTTCATCATGTTTCATGTAAAAAAATTAGTTGAAACATTTTTAGGGTAATATTTTAAAGATATTTTTTTAAAATCATCTTTCAAAACTTTTGTATCATCCTGTGTGCATCCAGCAAACTGATCTTTGAAACAATTTCTTTTTCTCAATTTAAAAGAGTAAAATAACCTCGGAGATCAACATTGTATCAAGACCGACATTACTCACTTTTCCTATTGTGTATGGAAGGGGACATGCTTCTTAGAGTCCCTACTATATATGGAAGAGCGCATGTGCTTCTTCAAGTACATATTGTGTATGGGATATTACATGCTTCGAGTCCCATACTTAGGTGTCTCCCAATACTGGAAATAGATTTGAATTTTTAATCAGATACCATTGGAAAAATATCAAGCCTCTTCTCATGGAGTGACATACTGACCACAGCAGTTTGCATCAACATTTTGAGACCCCTAATATTTATAATTTGAACACTACTGTTAGTTCTAGTTTGACTACTCCTTGAATATTACTTCTCTGGTCTGTCTTGTTTGCTTTAGAGATAGTTGACATTATAGATGACCTTGAGGTGGGGGATGGTTGTCTATCTTGTCTATTTTTAGTCACTACCCTAATCCACCCCCAACCCCATCTTCCTATACATGCTAGAGAAATAACTAAATAACTGTTTGTTTTGGTTACACTAGCATTCTATTAGCACAGTACCATCTTTGTTGCGTTCACCACTTCCCCCACCCCCCCCCC
>CABFWB010004302.1:29611-61806 GCA_902151455.1 Timema bartmani
ACTCCCCCCACTCCCCCCCAAAAAAGCTGTACTGTTGGCAAGCTTGGCTGATACAAGTACTATACAGAGCCCTATTGTTAGCTTGTTACCTTGTTGTATAGAAATAAATGAGTGAAAAACTTATTTTAAGGATGATTGGTTGGACAGTAAAGTGTTTACAGCTTGGCTGTGGCTCCAAAGAGTGGATTTTGATGAAAGTAAATAACAATGTTCTTTGTGAAACTTTAGTATAAGTAACATAGAAGTATCGTCAATTAGATTTCATGCCAAGGGAAGGAAGCATGTTGACTGATTGAAAGCTGCAAGTGGGAGCAAAAAAATATTAAATTTGTCTCTGTAGCCAAAAATTCAGTGTAATCTGTATTTTGTATCAATGCAAGAAATTATTGTCTACCTTAAAGATTTCACTTCAAGTGGTGACTGGCTTGATAAGTTATTTATGAATATTTTTTCCAAAGAAACTGTATCCCAGGAGCTGCAGTATTTTACCAAAGAAAAAAAAATCCTTGTTCTCTTCCATAGCAGTGCAGCCATTGGGCTAAGTTTTTCTGTAAATAAAGAGTGTCCGGTTGAAAACCTACATGAGGACCGACTTATTGTTCAGTGTGTAACTTATGACTTAAGCAGCTGGAGGACTTTTAAACATGACTATTTCAAATATGATGATTCATGCTTTGAGAAATACATCAGGAATGAGGAAAGAAGCTCTTGAAAAGAAGAAACATATTGAAGTAGACTTTAATCGAAAAAGAAAAACAGCATTGAACGAAATAAGGAAATTGGAAGTAAAAAAGAATAACAGCTCTGCAGAAAGCGAAGGAAGAGGAAGAAGTTTTAGAAAATGAAAATAAAAATTTGAAAAAGCTTTGGAATTGAATGTTAATTTTTGTCTCCACCCTAAAAGAGATTTAGTTTGAAGGTTTTTACAATATTTATTTTTAATTATGTTAGATAACTACAATCATCTTTGTTTCCAAATAAGTTTTTCTTAGTGTTATATTTGTTGTATATTTTTCACTGAGGATTTTGTATCTCTATTATCTTACTATGTATTTATCAAACAAATTCATTATTTAAAAATATGACTTGGTGTGGAAGGGATCGGCTGCCAGGAGGTGATAGCCATTCAAACGAGTGTAATTTGTGTGTGTGTGTGTGTGTGTGTGTGTGTGCGTGCGCGTGCGTGCATGCGCGCGCATGCACGTGTTAAAGATGTCTCAAATCCAAAATTTCTTAAATCCGAAACTTCACTTTACTTTTTAATCCAAATCTTAAAAAATATAGTAGGTTAAAGTGTTTCAACTTTCCCACATGGGTAGGATTTTTTATTTTATTCCTGATTTTGTTCACATTTAGTGGTAAATTGATGTTTTGGGGTTTGGTTGTTAGGTTTTTTATTATTAAATTGGTCTTAGCCACTTGTAGGCCTAACCGTTATAATAGCTTAAAATTAATTCAAACTTAGTTTAAAAAGAAAAATAGGATGAGTCTTAAATCCTCGAATATCCTTAATAATTCAAGAGTCTCATCCTTAGTTGGGTTATATATTAGTATAGGGCAGTGATTCCCGACCTTTTTTGTTTGGAGGAACCCTTGGAATATTTTGAAAAATCTCGAGGAACCCCTATCTGGCTGACATATAATAGATTCAACGGGGTTAAATTAAGCCAAGACATGTAAAGCAGTAGGGTTTAGTAATACAAATAATTTAATTATAATTTTGAATAAAATATTACACAAGTATTTACTGCCTATTAATATTAAGTTTATTAATATTACTGTTAAAAAAAAATTCAAATATTTTCAGTTTACATATGGCTTACTGGTTATAAACAAACTTGGTGTATATATTTTGCAATTTTGCTATTTTGCTTTGATTTGTTTGCAAGTTTCAATAGAACAAAAATGATTCCAACTGTCTATTAATTTAATGTGAAACTTGGGCTTGCTTTTTTGAACACAACAATTTAATTCGTGGTCACGTATTTGATAGGCAAACATGAAGTTCTTCTTCCATAGACAACATTCTATTCCTCTGTTTGGTTTTTATATTCGTTAAACACGAAAATGTTTGCTCACACAAGTACGATGTTGAGAATTGTATCAATATGTTTATAGCATTATGAGAGATGGCAGGAAACTCTGTTTTCACTGATATCCAAAACAAATCTAATGACAGTTCATTAAATTAAATTTTTTGTATGTGATCATACTTCAGTTCAGTCAATTGTTCTCCTTCCTGCAGGCTGAGTAAATTTTCTGAACTGCTTGGAGAATCTGTGAAAGGGTTCCTGATCCAATCATACTCTTCCGATGACAAAGAAGGGAATTACTTGTACTTGGCAAGATTTTCAGCCAGAGATTCCATGTGGCTGGAAATCAGGGGTATAATGGCTTCTTGGTGGTTGTCAGTTGTAATGTTCTGAAGTTGAGAAAATAGGGGTAATATCTCAAAATTACCCTTAGAAAGATGTTTTTTCCAAACACCAATATTATTTTTGAATGCTACAAGCTTGTCTGTAAACGTCGAAATATTTTCCTTGGGACCTTCCATGTTGGAGTTCAGTTTATTTAAGTGTTCATAAATATCTGCCAGGTATACTAGTTTCAGGAGCTACGATTCGTCCTCAAGATAGTTGGAAAAATAACTTTTATAGTTTTCTCTGAAGAAAATCTGGAGCTGCTATTATCAAAGAGAAATGATAAGACGACTGACGCGAGTAAGAAAACAAACATAGCAGTGTGGACCACACACGTCAGCTGTCTTAAGAAAATGCACCCTAAATCTCACATTTCTTAAATAATAACTATCAAGAAATATCTTACAAAGCTAAACTTTTAAAATTCTTCTTTGTTTTATTTATATATCATGTTGAAACCTTAATAATTTAATTTATTAATTTAAAAAAAAGGTGGCAAGTTATACAATTTTTTCCCAAGCTTTTGCAAATTCTCACGTGTGAAGAGTTTTACATTCTGACACATGTTGTGTTTGTAACATATTTTATGTAACTTTTAAATATTTTAGATGCATAACATTTTATGATCTTTTAGAATAAATTTAAAAATAAAAGATTATAAAGCCATTTTTGATACAATATTAGAGGTTGTGGTGTGATGGGTGTGTTTTACCAAGTATAAACCAACTCAGAAGTTAACTCTTATAACTAGAAACTATAAAATTAAGGCACAAGTGCCGTTTTCAAATATATGGCTCTAAAGCAGTTTCGCACACTCACGGCCTGCGGGCCACATCCAGCCTACTAGACATACCTGACTGGCTCACTTGTCTGCATTGCTTTAATATTTATATCTAGCCTGCAGTCAAATAAGCACACACAAAAAAAAAGTTTAATTTTAGTGTGCACATAATTTTGAACAACAAAATACACTTAGGCCCGTAGAAAAGTTTGAAATATTTCTATGTATGTATTTTTTTCACTTTCACTTAGAATACATGACTGTGAGGACTTTAAACATTTTTTAAAACACTGATTCGAGTATTTAGCTGGAAAACAAAATTTATAAATATTCTAAATGTTTTTAAATACATTGCATAGATAGCAAGTAGACCGACATCGATGGGCATGCAGATTAAACATCAGAATCATCTGGACTAGTTTTCTGATGTTGGGGACATCGGGGTTTGAATTCTAGTTGGATCTTCAGAGGGTGTTTTTTCATAGATATAAGTCCAAATTCAAATGCGTTTACATTTTTTCTCTAAATTATATATTATTTATCCCCAACCCACAAGTGTGATTAAAATTTGAGTTGTCCGGACAAACATTAAAACGCGCTGCAAAAATAAAAGTATATAATATATTTAATTCAAACTGTTTCTATAGTCTGTGGCCCGCAACACACTTAGAGTTTGTGAACCTGGCCCTTTGAGTTTGAGACCATTGCTCTAAAGTATAGTTCACTAAGTGTTTTAACCTAAAATTGATTGAAGTTTTGTTTAAAGTTTTCAGTTAATTTAAAAGCAAAAGTGTGTTCGGGGTATTACTTCACTATGATGGGTGTTGCAAGTCTGAAATCAAGTGACACTCTAAGCCTTCAAACAATAAATTGTCTTATTTATACATTAAACATTATTCTATTCAAACAATGCAAAAATATATACAAATATGTGTGTGTGTACATTTATCTAGTGGTTATTACTAGTTAGTATTTTAATTGAAATTTAGTAGGTACTTTACTATCATTAGATCTCCCTGATAAGGTTTTCATATATTTTAAACACTATTTCCATGATTTTGGTGGTTTAAATCCTACATTACCACAATACATACCTCCTTCATAGTAATTAGACATGTTTAATAGAAAGAAAAATTACATAGAACTGTATTTTAGTATTGTTCTGTGACTTTGATCCTTTTAATATATTAATTATGTACTCATAACTACCAGACATTTTCTAAGTATATATTTCTTTATTATAATATCTTGTTTATTTATCAAATCTCGTTGACAAGGAGATCTAGAAATTATTTATGTTTTTCCAAACCCCTTGTTGCCATGGATATAAAATTATAAATACATTAAAAAGGCTAGTATGCTAGCATTGTTACATCATTGTTACATACTTTAACTCTCCTATTATCGATAGGTTCTAAATGCTGAGCAGTGTAGTATAGGACGGTGCTCAGCAATTGGTGGCCTGCAGGCCAGATATGGCCTACAAAGCACTTCCTTCTGGCCTGCAGGGCCTCTGTCTGTCTGAAGCCTAACATACCTACTTTCATGAATAAAACTACTAAGTAATTAAAAAGCAGACTCAACCATAATAATTATTATTTATATTTGTAAGTACAGTATTAATAAATTAAGAATTGATATAGATAGTGATAACACATTTAAATCTAATGAGTAAAATTACATTTCTTGTTTTCTGCTATTTTGCAAAAGTTGTGAGCTAGGAGATTTGTAGTGAGCCCTGAAAGTGATCTTAGTTCAACTTGTAGTGGAGGTTTGTTTTGATGCTGTTCATTGCTGAGAATCCCGATTCACAGGAATATGTAAACCCGAACATGTCACCACTTACTACGCGATCTCGAACATTTTCATGTTATAAAGTAGCTGAATTAAGTCAAAACTGCATCAAACTGCTGCCTTTTTTTGTGAATATAACATTAACGCGAACATAGTTACACAATGTTTGTGAATTTAAATCTTCACAACTAAGAAAAAAAAAGTATCCTTGCTGATTTGGGTAAAAACGTAGAAAATGTGCGTTAAATATTGTTTTTGAATTTTTTTGATGACATAAATAATTACCTATGGCTGGTATCAGGTATAGTATGCAAAGAGGGTGAGATTGTGATTTTATTTCTGTGTCATTAAGGAAAACTTAATATTTTTTATCATCTATGCACATGACAAGAAAAGAATATTTACAATAAATACAGAATTATTTTAGTAAAATAACTTCATATAATTAAAAAAATTATAAAAAAGCTCACATTAATCACAGAAGAATGTTAGTAGCTAATAATTTAAATAGTAAATATTTAAAAAAATGTCAAAACATGGCACCAAAAGTATTTTAATACAAAAAAGTTAATTTTTATTACTACCTATCCCAATCAAACAAAACCTAAACCAAAACCACGGGTTAACAACCTATTTTTCATGAAATTCAGGAATCCTAAAATATTTTGCACTAAAATACTGTATTTTAATTTTTTTAAACTGTAGTATTTACAGTTATTTAAAAATTATAACTTTGTTTCTTTTGTTGTAGTGTGTATAAATGTTAAAAAATATTTATCATATTTCCTGTAAAAAAAAAAAAAAAGAATCCTACCTTCTTTGCGTACTGTTCTCTTTATTTTAACTCAAAATGGTTTCCTTATGGACCAAATTAGGTTCTATAGATACTTATTGTGAGTAGATACCAACAATTCTTATTTTTAGTAGTTTTAATATACTTTACACAACACACATGAAAATAGGCTACCTGCTTTAAAGACTTTAATATAATGAAAAAATAAAAGCAATGGTGTAGGTCTATCAGCATAATCCTAATATTGACTGTGTGAATGATACAATTTATAAAATGCTAGGGCCTAATATGTTAATTTTTCATTAGCTTATTAACAAACTGTTTGTTATATAGGAATAAAAGGAAGATGCTATTTTTATAACCATGAGTGGTTGTGTATTAACTTGAGTTGTACCTATTAATGTTGTTTAGTGTCATGTTTGTATAAGTTATGGTAAGGCAATATTTAAATTACCGAACAATATGTGCTAACATAATGATTAGGCTATTCATTACAACAAACAAATTGCACTGCCTAGCTTCATCGCAACACCTGTCACACACATGCAACACCACTCACCTAGTTTTTGTCACAAGATAATTAAAAAAAAAAATTATATAGCAATAAGAAGATTTTTTAGTTATGTTCTTACAAGTTTAGTCACTTGAAGGAAACATATTCTAGATATTTTATAAACTTTTGTATTTTGTTATGATAGGTGTTTAAAAACTTTTAGGTATTGTTTAAATGAGCCTAAAACGTTATATTATTTCAATATTTTTTTTGTTTTATTAAATTTAAATTAATATTGGACCTTTCTAGACAATATCAATATGTTTTTATAAGCTATACTGTTCTGATTATTTTTCCAATTCTCTTTTAGATATTCGTGTTAGCAGTTTTTATCACCAGTGATACATGGCAAATTTGGGCATACCCAAACTAGTCAACTTAGCTTATTTGTCAGATTGCCATCCTTTATATAAAAGTATGTTGTTTTCTGAGTAAAATGAGAACTATTTTGAAAATGTACTAAAAATAATGATAATAAAGTGGTCATGTCTTTTCTCTCTTGGAATAGCCCACATGCTTTTTCAAGTCCCTATTGTGTATGGAAGAGGACATGCTTCTTAAGAGATTGCCTACTGTGTATGGAAGAAGAAATGCTTCTTAAGAGAATCCCTACTGTTTATGGAAGAGAACATGCTTCTTAGGAGAGTCCCTACTGTGTATGGAAGAGGACATGCTTCTTAGGAGAGTCCCTACTGTGTATGGAAGAGGACATGCTTCTTAGGAGAGTCCCTACTGTGTATGGAAGAGGACATGCTTCTTAGAAGTGTCCCTACTGTGTATGGAAGAGGACATGCTTCTTAGAAGTGTCCCTACTGTGTATGGAAGAGGACATGCTTCTTAGAAGTGTCCCTACTGTGTATGGAAGAGGACATGCTTCTTAGGAGAGTCCCTACTGTGTATGGAAGAGGACATGCTTCTTAGGAGAGTCCTTACTGTGTATGGAAGAGGACATGCTCCCTAAAGTTGGTTTAGTTGAACTTACTCAGAACTTTGCAATCAGAAAATACTGGGACAATTTATTTTGATTTTAGCATCTATGTAAATTTTTATCAATTCTAATCTAAACCATTTTATTTTTATCTGTTTTTATTTTGAATTTGGTGGACTGCACCATACTTTTCTCAGTGCTTTTGGATTTGGATTTTTGAAAAGATATAAAAATTGAATTTCTTTCTTATCTGTAGTCTCCTGTATGTAATTGAGTATTCCATAGTTTTAATATCTGACCTGAGGATTATGCCGTCGTAGCATCGAAACATATCATATAAATAGCGTTGCAGCACTTGCAGCAGTAACCAAGGAACAGGGAACTACAGATAGGAAAGAAATTAAATTTTTATATTTTTTCAAAAATTTAATAACTTGTTCTCTCAATTCTCAAAATAATACAGAAATACTAAATATGCATGATCACATCATCCTTTGTTTTTAAAAACATAGTTTTAAGTATAATTTTGACTCAAATGTCTACAATTTTAATATGTACTGAATTTTTTAGATGTTTGTTATAATTACAAGATATTCCTTATTATAATGTATCATAACTTGTAATTAATATTACCAATCGCTTTCAAATATCATTCAAATACTGTGCATATATATTATATTACACACTTATGTCTTTCACGTTAATTTAATACAACTTGTACAACCTAATTTCACTAAAAATTGAATTTTATTTATTAATATTCATAAAGGTTCCTTATTAAACAATTCAAATGTTTTTAAAAAAATAAAGAATTATGAATGAATACTCTTATTTTACAAAGTGATCTGATTGGACATACATTAATTTGAAAAGTGGTATGTATGTGCAAAATTACTTTTAGCGATATCAAGCCCCACCTATACCCTACACCCGGAATCCATTTTGGTATTTCTTGATTTAGCTTACTAGAGATTAAGATGAGGATATTTGACTAAACGTCTTCAGTCCATGCAATGCATTGTTTTAAAAGTGTTGGTATGGAATTTTGAAAAATGAAGTTGAAAATACACTCATTAATTTATAATTTTTTTTATATATAATTTTTTAGCTTTGAGGGTGACTGTTAAACTCTTGAAACTCCATTTTTATATCAGAATCTCAACCCTGTTAAGCAGAGTGTGCGCAGCTCAACCCCTTCTCTAAATAGAGAAGGTGTCGCAATACAAAGAAGAGAAAAGTAGATCACTAGGGATCTTTATTTGGCCCAGACCCAAATCACTAAAACTCAAGTACCCAAACCTAGCAGTGTAATCAGTAAATCAGTAAATTAAAGTATTCAACCATTCAAGTTAAGGGAGTTGGGGTTCGCTTGATGTAAATGCATAATAAAGGACATGAAATTTATAATGGCCCGAAGGCAGTTTTATTATCAGAGATAATGATCAAAAGGTTAACAATATTTATTTTGTTGGTTGCGGGCAATGCGCAATAGCAATAATCCAACAATATTTATCGGGAAGCGAATAAATGTGCTTAAGTAAAAAGAATAATTTCATTAGGCTACAAAGTACTAAACGCATTTGTCAAGAATAAAAAACATTCTTAATAAGTTAACAGAACCAATTCAAAGGTAAAAAAAGTTAATATTTGCAAACTATGATCAAAAAGAAATTAAAGCGGGAATACACCCTATTGTCTAATCAACATGGCTAAGCCATTTAAAAGAAACCTATATATATATCAGAAATTAAACTTGTTAAAAAGTCTATACATATCATATCTCCTAACTTATACATATCAGCTAATAAATTTCTGCTCATAACCATCCATACCCCTGGCTACAATATATACAAATAAAATCATTATTCTCATCTAAAACCCGTGAGGTGGGGGTAGCCTACACACCAAAAAGCATAATATCATTCTAACTTATTTACTTACTCCATTATAAACTTTGAACATATCAAAATCCTTTACTGAATTTCCCACTCGCGTAGAAATTGAAAATATGATGCCAAACCAAATAAGTTTCATCTAGACACTTTACAACTAGAAATATGGCCAAACAAACTATAGTGCAAAATAGCGCACAAAGATTAAATTACTTAATTTAATTGGCGAATAATATAAGCTAACCAGCACTAAAAGGCATAAGACCATAACATGCCCGTAACCTAAACAAATATAATTATCAGAAAAATTAATTTAGTACAAAATTAATAAATAAATATGGCAAAGCAATTTCAAATTGAATCCCTACATAATTTAGGAAGAGTTTAGTTGTTCCTCAATTTTCCTATATAAAAAAATTATAGTAATAAAAAACCTTTTCAACATTATGTACACTTATAGGTTGTAAGTTCTTAAATCCTAATTGCATCAAAGAGTGATTGCTCCATGCTGGGTACATGATTATATTCAATTTAGCCCAGCAGGGAAAACATGGGAGGGAGGTATTTCACGTCCAATGATGTTATCTTCATCAAGTTAGTTCGTTGGTCTTTCCTCGATACCTGTGCACAACGTCGAAAGAGTTGACTGTTCGGGGAGGTAGGGTAACACACATGATAGCACAGAGCGCCTCTATCTCCGAGTTCTAGCGCCTGCGCATCGCTCGCCACTCGGGGAAAGCGGGCCGGATTATGTAGCATTCCGTGACTTCATTCTTGTATAGCGTGAACGGTGAACAGTCATGTGTGTTGATGTGTGCGGAGGATCTAAACACGGCGCTGGTATCCCGATAAAACGGGGTAAGTGTATGTACTTTTGTAGGTGGCGAAGATGTTTGTAGCCACGGTACAAATCCTTTAAAGATAAGGAAATCACTCTTTAAATTTAATCATTTTTAAATACTTAAGCCTATATTGTAGCTTCAAAAAGTCCCGCCGAATCGTCGTCAAGGATTCCAAAGTTTTGTGTGCATACAATTTAGTTTACTACAGTCCAAATGCCATAGAAAAGTTATTTTAAATTACTCCCTGTTGAGGTGGAGTCTTAAGTCATGTGTGAAATCAGTTCATGTAATCACTTTGTTCACATCAGTAATGCTTTTGAATAAACAGATCATTAATATTTTATAGCTAATTTTAATTCAATAAAGATTTAACTAACGACCATCCCATACCATAATGTTAAAATTAGAAACCGCAAATAAGAGACATGATAATTATGGTTAAGTAAAAATAAACAATAAAACCCTGAACTGTGAGATTACAAGATGGGATCTGCACAAGTTCTTTAAATACTTAACTACTCTATGCAAGCATACAAGCCGAATGGGTAGAATGGGTGCTAAAAAAACTCTTTTGCAAGGAATATATAATATTCAATCAAATAAGAGGATTATATTTTTTATCATGTTTTAATATAGTTGTAACTGTGCAAGGGCTTTTTTGACCTATTTGTACATTTTATGACTCACATCGCTTTAATGACTCTCAATTTGTAAACTAGCTTTGTTCTTTATTAATCTATTTTAATTTAAGTTGATTAATTTATAACAATATTATTGATTTCTGTAATTGTGTTACAAGCTGGTACTGTTTGTATGTTGTCAGCTCCAAGGCGAAGGTCGCCCACTGGTGGCAATGGGAAATGGCAGCGCACTGTTAGTGCGAGGCTATGTGCCTCAATACCAAGGACTGGTGGGCACAATCGTCACCATTGCTCGCCAAGAAGGCCCCAGGTAAAACTAACAATCTTCAAACAACTCATTGTTTGTAGTAGCAATCCTGTATGCCCCAAGACTCTCCGTCACAACTATTCCCTCCCTAACAACAAACTATAAATCATCAATTGAAACGTTATTAAGGTTTTCTAAATCTTAAAACTGGTAATTATATTATGCCACAGAACATAGGTGTGCTGATTAATATTAATACAACTTTATATTTTTTATTTGCACTTACCTCCCACCCTTATTCCTCACCTTACCTACCAAATAATTTATTTACATTGCAGTCTTTTAGAAAAATTAGACAATTTTTTTTCCATGTAAGGCTTAAAAACTCCATATTCTATTTTGAATCTACTCTGAATCTAAAGCCAATCTCTTTAGTTCAATGCCCTGCTAGGGTTGCTTTGTGTTGTGCCAGGCATGTGATGAGCTTTGCTTACAGGAGTCTCTACAATGGCCTGTCCGCTGGTCTCCAGCGTCAGATGTGTTTTGCTTCTGTTCGTCTTGGCCTCTACGATACCTTCAAGAACATTTACCAGCAACTGATCGACGGTACGCTACATACGCCATGCCCCCGTTCCCCCTGTTCCCCCAAAAGTCTCACATGTCCCAGATGTATAAAACATGTTGTGGCACAGTAAGCAGGATGAAATGAAAGATAAATATCAGTATCATATTGCAAAAATATAAAATCACGAGTTTAAACATCGCCTTACTTAAATAAAGTCATATAATTCCATTTTTGTTGGCAAAAATATCATGAGAGCCTAATTTAAATTAATTTTATACATTTTTTATCTAAAAAATAAAGCACAATTTTGTTTCGTGACTCTCTCCCCAGTGAATACTGAGTCAGAAGCGATGTGGCTAAAGCCCACTGGTCTGACACGAGGGTATCTGTTGGTTGACAGGTAACACTCGATCTGGAGGTCTCCATATCGGCACAAGAGTGGCTGCTGGGATCACCACCGGGGCTCTAGCGGTGCTCATAGCTCAACCCACAGACGTAGTGAAGGTGCGTTTCCAAGCCCAGAAGAGGACCAGCGGAGTAAAGAGGTATACCTCCACGATTGCAGCTTATAGGATGATAGGTCGAGAAGAAGGACTGGCTGGACTCTGGAAAGGTATCTTGGACATTAACAAACCACATTTCCATAAATAAATAAATAATCCAATGCTGATTTCATTTCTTAAAAATTATATTTTCAATGGATAATAAAATTAATGGCTGGGCAATACATGAAAACAGTGAGGAAACATTGGATAGTAATGTAATTTAAGTGGTAGTGAAGGAATATAGCCTGAAGAAGATTTAAGACCCATATTGATATACCACGCCACGGCTGTTCCTAGCCAAAGTACAAAACGGTAAAGATAAATCATACTTTGCTAGGCAAGGTATTCACGTTGCAGGTTGGGGACTCCATGGATCGACAAAACTGGTCAACCATACAGATCTTTGCGTT
Source organism: Timema bartmani (assembly GCA_902151455.1). Taxonomy (NCBI): domain Eukaryota; kingdom Metazoa; phylum Arthropoda; class Insecta; order Phasmatodea; family Timematidae; genus Timema; species Timema bartmani. The sequence continues at coordinate 42,023 of CABFWB010004302.1, forward strand.
TACCCAGCTGACAATACTTAACTCGTGAGTCTTGACTCCTGTTTGAGTAATTGTCATATTTATTTGTTAAATACAAGTAACCAAATTTTTTACATCCATTACTGTTTCCAGCCTATGGTCTGGATCAATTTCTTATTCAAGTCACATATTTTCCAATATCGGCTTGCTAGACCTGTCGTAGCTTCATATGCCTTATAATCTAACTTAAGACTAATACAGGCATAACATCCAGTTCCCGGCCGTTAATTCATCACTCTAAAGAGGTAAACCCCCATTTCACCAATGATAAATTTTTCTGCTATGCTGGAAATCAAACCCGGGACTCTTAGCTCAGTAGACAGACACGCTAACGACTGAGTTAAGGTGTCAGATAACAAGTAACCAAATGGATTACATTTGTTTTTTTAACCTATCAAGTAATGGAGTGGGAAAATTAGGAGATCAACGCCTTTGAACACACTATCAGTGTTGATCATGAATAGGTTATTGCAATATTTTAACAAAATTAATTGATGAATAAGGACATTTTACTGCATTGTCAGTATCAGTTGAAAACAAAAAATTAAATTACAAATTATCTTTTTAATGCATCTCATTCCTCACAACACTGGGCATAGCGTTGAATTGAAGGCATATTTTGGGTGGATTGTGGTAGTTCTTTTATTTTAAACATTGGAGATATATTTGAGAATTAAAAAAAATAATTAAACATTCCATTCATGTAGATTGAACACAGGCACTTTCTTAACATGCTTCATGTTTTTAGTTGGTAAATGTTTGGGCAACGATGTGCTTTATCATATTCATTTGCTGGGTGCATTCTTTCCTAACTTAAAAAAAAAATTGTTAGGTGTGTTCACTCCTTTCTATTTTATCTACAAAATTGCCGCTACTTGCACTTAAATCTTACCGTGTTGAAACCTTTTTCAAGTTTAGACCTTGCTCTTTCTCCTGACTGTAGCTTACGAGCAAGCAGCTGCCTGCTGGAATCTCATGTCATTAGCATGCTGACGAGAAGGCTGGGTAGGGCCAAGCAAAGACCCTGTAGACTGTGGCCAGGCTAAGGCATAGGTTCGTGTATATCATTATGGGTCTTATCTAGGTAGGGATATGTGATACTGAAAAAAAAATCAATATTTGAGGTTTGCAAAAATGAATGAGAAGTATTGATACAAGAATATTATTGGAAGAAAAGTATTGATATTTCCCAGTGTTTATACTTTTCTTTACATACATACATATACATACATACCCCTACATATCTAATCAAGCCATTCCCTTATGGGGTATGCAAGAAATTGTGAATATAGCTCAAAAAACAACTCCGTACTTAATCCATCCTCATTAACTTTCTCCACACTTCCCTATCCTTGCATACTTCATTCGTTTCAACAACATCCATACACTGAGTCATACATGCTCTTTTATTCTTTAAAACTCTTAGTGTTTCTCTTTTTCACACATTCATCTACAACATTTAGCCACGTCTTACATGTCCTACCTATTCCTTTTGATCCATACACTTTACCTTTATATATTTGTTTCATCACTTGATCCATACTCATCCTCTCAATATGCCCAAACCACCTCAAGACACTTCTTTCACATTGACCTATTAGCTTCCCTATCAAACCCCACTCCTTCAGCACCCATTCATTACTGACTCTGTTATCAATAGAAAAATAAAGTTAATAGTAAAAGAAACATGAATATTTTTATGAACCATCAGAAAAATAAAGGCAATAGAAGGATAAACTTAATATATTTTATAAACAATCAGATAAATGAATATATTTTATAAACGATTATTAAAATTAAATGCTCCATTCTTCTTCACTGCAAGCACCATAAAATTACGTTTTGCTCACTCTTTTACCCAGAAGCCTATTTATGTCCCTGCATTCAGTGTCCCCTGCTTTGGAAAGCAGGTGCTCTATACTAACCAACATTTCTACAATGGACAAGTACACCTGGGCAATTTTAAATAAGGTGGGGAATACTGCTTTCAGGTCATCCAAAACTTGGAATGAATTTGTTTTCAATGGTGAAACAGGATTTTTAAATACAGGGATAGTTCGTTATCAATTTTTTTTTGCTAGAGTTCACAAAATTATTTTCAACGACATGATATTGATATTATGGAAACAAAAGTATGTAAACACGTACATCAAAATGCTGGGGAAAAAACAATTCTTCATTCATTGGTTCAAACTAAAAAAAAATATAACATTCATGTTCAAAAATTTTAATCAAATAAGAAAACCCATTTTTGATAGAGTAGATAGGTAAATAAAAATATTTCGATACTGATATTATAACAATAGTATCGGAACATCCCAAATTCCAGACCTTGATAGAAACAATAAACTTCTCTCTTAATTTCTTCATACTTTCCAACTTCTGACCACTTCAAGTACACATCATTTTAAGTTTTCCGAAATATTCTTTTTTCATAATAAGACAGACAAAGACAAACTTTTAAACTTTTTCAAATATTTAATTGCAATTTTTAAAAATATCTTTCTTTCTGTGAAAAAGGAATATTTATGAAAATTTGGAATGTTGTAAAAGTGTGCAATAATCAATATTATAAGAAAATGAAAATGTACTGTACATTTCATTTAGTCCCTATTTTTTCAAGAATGGTGGGGACATAATTTAGGAAAGCTTGCATTTTAGGAATAAACATAAATAAGGAAAGAAACTTAAGTTGTATTAGAAAATGACTTGTCAAAAAAAAAATAGTCAAAAGATTGGATTACTTAAGGTTGAAAATATTAGTATATTATAACAATTAATATATTTATTGTAGATAAAATGGTCATAAAAGGATAGAAGTTGATAATAAAACCTATGAGGTTATAAATACAATAATTTGAAACAAAATTATACAAAATTAATCCACTGTTGAAAGTTGACACATAGGTTAGTGTAACATAACAATTATATAGATGTGATTAATATATTGAAATTTAAGGTTAATAAGAGTTGTTAAGTGAAGTTTAATTGTATAAGTATATAAGAAAGACAAGAATTTATTAAGATAACAATTGATTAAAGTTGATAATTTAAAATAATAACATAAGACACATTATAAATGTAGCATTAGCAACAACAAGTTATAATTAAATTTTATGGAACTTTCAACAGAAGTTAAGTTAAAAAAACAATATTGACCATGTAAATCTAGATCATTTATCAAAAACACAGTAATCAAAAAATGGAAAGGTTAAGGTAGATTAATTATGTACAAGTTTTAATGTTGTCAAGTATCAAGTATAAACAAAATGCTGTTAATTTGTAATAATAAATTTGACATTCCTTATTTGATTTAATTTTGAACCCTTTTCCTTATTGACTGCAATGATAACTCATCATTGATGGACTTTGACGACTACATGTTTCGGCGTTTCGCCATCATCAGGTCTGAGGAAAACTAATGTAAGTTAGCAATAAGATAGGTTAACAAAGGTTAAAACATTGAAAAGTAATCATTATTGGGTTGAATGGTAAAACATTTATAGATTACATATTAAATATTCTTAAGGTAAGCTTGATAGTATAATGTTTTTCATATTACATTTCTAATCTATAAATTTACACCATTCAACCCAAAGCAATTTACCAAAGCAATGCCAATAAAGGTATCTCGCCGTCTTGTGGCCTTATCTCAAACTAACAGTCGATAAAATCTAAATTGTAGCAACAATATTAAATAATCTATTAACAAATAACAAGATGATTAAACTCTACATGATACTAAAATATTGGAGCCGAATAATGACGCTCTCTATTAACAAACGATCCAACTGTCGAAACAAAAGGGGTTTGAAAGAGATTCGTGATGCGAATATGCAGAAATTACATGAAAATTCGGGGACCAAATATCCCCAATGGAATGCATAGTATCAAAGTCGAAAATATGAATTTACTCCAACCGTGCAAAGACTCGAGCCTTACCAAGACCTTAAGAGTCCATAAATACTAAGTCCAAATAACATGAAATCCATGACCCAAAATAATAAATTTAATATTGAGAGATTCTTAAACGATAATTTTGAGAAAGGTTAAATTAACTAAGCCGAAAGGGAATAGAGTACGAAAATATTTATCAAACTATAACAGCGTCGCTCACCTTAACAAAGCCAGTATTGCAATAAGTGATAACATTACAGAATCCTATCTTTATATAGTCCTCGAATCTACCACATGTTCTCAAGTAGTGGGAATTACAGGAGGGGGAGAGGGGTAAGGGTTAGCATCCTTCGAGAATATGCTGGAACGTACGCCGCCTGGACGTCAGTGGAAAGGACCAAACTACGGGCTGGCCAAACACAGCCGGTAGAGCGCAGTGAACACTCATGCATTTCGCTCTTCTTTTTTTTCTTGGGTGGGGCTTATTAACAGTGACAAGGAATGAATTACAGGCCTTGGTTCAGTCAGGTATTAGACAGTGATAAGAGTTGTCACAGAGCCGTGGTCTTGCTAAGGCGAGTCAACTGGGGCCATGGTGGTGAGTGATTTAACCTTAATTGTTTAGATGTTTGTAATGAGGCTGCACTTTGTTTATACTTGGTACTTGATAACTTTAAAACTTTTACATAATTAATCTACCTTAACCTTTCCATTTTTTGATAATTGTTTTTTCGATAAATGTTCTGGATTTAGGCCTACATAATCAATATTGTATTTTCTTCGGTTGAAAGTTCCATTAAATTTAATTATGACTTGTTGTTAATGCTAATATTAAATGTGTCTTATGTTATTATTTGAATTATAAACTTTAATCATATGGTTATATTAATAAATTCTTGTCTTTCTTAAGTACTTAGCTTCAACAATTAATAAAACTTTGTTTAACAATAGTCTTAGTAACCCTAAATTTCAATATATTAATCACATCTATATAATTGTAATGTTACACTAACCTATGTGTCAACTTTCAACAGTGATTTTAATTTATTATAATTTTGTTTCAAACTGTAATTATAACCTTATAGGTTTTGCTAACAACTTCTATCCTTTTTGACTATTCTATATACAGTAAATATATTAATTATTCCTATAATATACTAATTTATTCAACCTAATATGTAATCTAATCTTTTGATGTAAAGTTTTTTTTTGCAAAATATCTAGTCATTTCCTAATACAACTTGAGCTTATTTCCTTATATTTGTAATTTATTCTCTCCTTACTACAATAACTATGAATACAATTAAAATAAATTTATAGATAAAAAAAGCAAACGTAGAGGGGAGGAAGGGTGGGTAATAGCGGGATCTTTGATAAGCTTACAAGTCGAATGGGACTAAAAAGGGTTGCCGACTCTTGCTTTGGGCAACGATTCCTGAATTGGGGTACCCTATTTCCAAGGGTTCGGGGGGAAAAATTAAAATAATTTGTACTACTGAAACATGTACTATGTCACTACATATTTATGAGAGTAAGATTTTTTTTCTGTACTTTGTGTCATAAAATTTCTAGAAATAAATCACATGAGTTTAAAAGCATATGAGAATGATGGTGGGAAAGCACTCAACCAAATTTAACTGAAATCTTTAAATCACAAAACAATACTATTTTTTCCATTGAGAACTGAAAACTGAATATTGTGAGTTTTATTTTTCATTAATTAGCTTACGTTTTTGTTTCACATTTATTTTAATATGTAAGGCTTTTAAGTATGCCATTATGTACATACTGATGAACATAACATTGTACTTTTAAAGTTATATTTTCTAAAATGTGTATGTGTTAAAACTCTTCAGGAACATTCCCAAATATGAGCAGGAATGCTATTGTGAATGTGTCTGAGATAGTGTGCTACGACATCATCAAAGACATGATCCTGTCCCACAACTTGCTGGATGACTCTGTGCCTTGCCACTTCACTTCTGCTGTCATTGCAGGTAAAACAAGTAATCTCTTGGTTATTTAGAGAACAGTGTTCTACTCGACACATTCAGTATAGTTTTATACATATTGCTTGATACTAGAGTTTAAAATTGAGCCTAATATGTATTAATACCAGTGTATATGAGCACATGTGCATGTGAACACCCAATATTTTGATTACAATAATATACTATTTTGGTTTTAATAATTAATTAGTCTATCTAAATCTATGTGATAGTTTATTACCCTAAACAATCACGTTCTTTTGTGATTAGCACTTTTCTGGAGTAATATTGGCTGTGTCATGTGCAAGTGGGAGAGGTAAGGTCATGTATGCTGTTTGGCAGCACCGTATGAGCACTTTGTTACAGTTGAATAACTAATGCACATGGGCACGATAGAATGATGTAGTTATTATGAAGATTTTAACGTGGGATTTGTGCACATCCATTGCTGTGAACATTTTGGTATTTTAACTAATTTCCCGATTAACAACCCTCAAGATTCGAGCCATTCAAGCTGATCCAAGCAAACTGAGACGTTTGAAACCCTCACTATTAACCTCATTATTAAGTCGAGCATAGGAAACAAAGCTGTTTGGACAAATAATTTTATATAATGGTATTTCTTTTGTTTGATAATTCGGGAGTGAGGTTTTTAGAAAATATATGAAGATACTTTATTTAAACCTTGTGTTGCCATCTATAGAATATAATTATTTATAATATTAAATGCATATCAGCTTATTAAAAGTTAAATAAGATATACCACCAAACATATTTTGTTTGTATCGGAAATATTTGTTTAGAGATGAAAATGCTGCAATATATTCTAAATAGTGATACATTAATTTAGCAGAATACTATAATAATTAAAAATATATTATATTATAAGCCAAATTTAATTGAAAAGGTTTGCAAAACAAAAAAATGTTATTACAAATGCCAATTCTAAGTTAACATCTAGGCTAAAAATATTCTTGAATGTATGGCTATAATTCACTACATTCTTTGTTTTATTTACCTTGCTTGCTATTTTGTAAAGAGCTAAATACATGGACAAAGCAAGGCTAATCTGACTATTTCATATAAGTGATCAAAATTAAAAGCAAGAATATTCTTAATTCCACAAGAACACCATTATTGTCAATGTTAGGTCGGGTAAACATATGTACCCTTCATTTAACCTGAAGCATAGTGAGCTTATCTTGACTGGTTCACTATGATGTAGCTTTGTGGTAAGTAGAGCTAGGCAGTTACTTTTTATGTGAGAGTATGTCCACCACTGATTAATACAATCATTAAAGTTAATGATCGCATGAAAGAATTAAGGAAAAGTCATTTAGCATTGGCTGGGAAACGATGAAGGGAGGAGAAAGGGAGTAGGCTCTGTAGTGAGAGAAGGGCTGCAGGCAGAGGTGGCAGGACAAATTACAGGATAGTAAAGATGTCAATAACTGACAGAGGAAAAAGACAAGTTTGAGGAAGATATTGAAAGGCATTTAGGAAACGAGTGTCAAGTAGTAATAGGGGATCTTAATAAAAATTAGGAAAAGTTAGTGGAGGGTTTGAGGAGGTGTTAGGGAAAGAAGGATGGGGAGAGAGAAACATGGTAGAAGGTTGTTGGAGCTATGTGTAAGAAAGTGCTATATGCTTGAAAGTGGCAAACAACTGGTATAAGAAGGAAGGAGAAAGCCATAAACTCATTAGATACATTTGGGATGGGGAGCAAAAGTCGGCGATATACTACTTTCTCATGGATGAAGAAATGAAAAAGGCACACATCAAGGTAATACCAAGCGAGTCCTTAGATAGTGGCCATAGGTTGTTGGTGACAGACATAAAGATATGGGAATTTAGGAGAAAGGTAGTAAGACAAGAAAGAATTAAGGGTATGGAGGCTAAAAAATAAAGAGAAAAGAGAGCTGTATCTAAGAACGGTGAGAAGCTTAGTGCCCAAGGATGAGATGCAAAGTGTATAGGTGGAATGGAAAAGGTTTTACACAGTTTGGTGGGAGCTGCAGAAGAAGTATGTAGAATGACAAGTAAGAAGGAACTGATAAGGAAACACCTTAGTGAAACTACAGGGTGAAGGAAGCAGTGAAGGAGAATATTAAAGCATTCATAAAGAGTTTTAAGAATAGGAATGAGGGCACAGAGGAAGAATATAGGGAGAATAAGAAAAGAGCGAAGCAAGTTGTATGGGAATCCAGAAGATTTGGCTGCAAAAATGGATGGAAATGCTGGAACGGTACGTGGAAGAAAGTAGGAAGGTTTTTTATAGCCAAAAAGAAACAGGAGGAGAGAGAAAATACAAGAAGTAAGAATGAAAGATGAAGGAAGAGCATTGAGGACAGGAGAGGAAGAAAAGTAACCATGGATGAGATATTTTGAGAAGATGTTCAACCTGAAAGAGGAAAGGGATGAGAGTGAAACAGGGGAGCAGGAAGAAATAGTACAAGAGGAGAAAATAAGTCCCACATGAAAAGAGGTGGAGGACGCACTAAAGGGAATGAAACAAGGAAAATCACTGGGTGTGGACGAATTGACTGTGGAAATGATAATAGCCGCAGGTGAGGTAGGTATAAAATTATTATACAGAGTGCTGAGAGTGATTTGCAAGGAAAACAGGGTACCGTAAGACTGGAAAAAAGGGATTTATAGTACTTATTTTCAAGAAAGGAAACAGGGATAGGTGTTCAATTTATAGGAGGATAACGTTGATGTGGTAATGTACAAAAATATATGAGAAGATACTGGAAAAGAAAATAAGAAATATAATGAAAGGACGATGGAGAGAGGAACAGCATGGATTTAGGGAACAAAGGTTATACAATATACTTGATTTTTCCCAGATGACAACTGATGGAAAGACTTGGTAATGGTATTTATAGATGTGGAGAAGGCATATAATAGTGTGGATAGAAATAAACTTTGTAAGGTGATGGAGGAGGCCAAAGTGGAAAGAGGAATTGTAATGAGAGTGAAAAGCATGTATGAGGATAAATGGAGTTGTAATGAGAGTGAAAAGCATATATGAGGATAAAAGGAATTGTGTTAAGAGAGATTGGTTCCAAATAAAAAAAATGGAGTGAAGCGGGGAAGTGCCCTCTCATCACTATTATTTGTAATGGTAATGGAAATGGTTATGAATGAAGTGGCAGGAAATCTTGGGGAGGAATGAATGAATGTCATAATTTTTGCTGATGACTTGATGATATGGACGGAGAAGGAAGAAGAAGTATGGGAACAGCTACAGAAATGGAATGAGAAAGTCAAAGAGTATGAAATGAAATTTAGTAAGGCAAACTGTGAAATGATGGAAATTACAAGTAAGAGGATAAAGCCTAGTAAAGCTATAAAGTTGGATGGAGTAGGGCTGAGAAAATTACAGAACATAAAATACCTTGGAAGCGTGATTGAGGCAAAAGCTGAAAGTAGAAAGGATCTAATGAGAAGAGGACAACAGGGAGAGTTGTTTTATAGGTGTGTAAGAGACCTGTTATGGAGAAGAGAAGTGACTTTGAAGTGTAAGGAAGTGTTGTTCAAGGCATACTTTGTACCCATTGTTTACATATGCAGCAGAAACATGGACATTGAATGTAAGAGAGACTAGGAAAGTGGAGGCCATGGGAATGAAGTTTGTGAGGAGCATGTTAGCTTTTATGAGGAGAAACAAGATTAGGAATGAAGTTATCCGGGAAAGAGTTGGGGTACAGGGAATACATGATACTAGTGTATATATATATATATATATATATATATATATATATATACATACATACATACACACAACTCCCTTATACATTTGTACTGACATCTTATTCTACTATAAATCGGGACCTTTTTGCTCTATTCATTTTACAATCTTCATTCTATATATTTAACTTCAAGATTTTAACATATTATAACTACTTCTCAATTACTTGTCTGAATTATCAGTTTGCCTCAACCTGTGCCAGTTGGTCCTCCCCGGATATTTTAATTGCCCGGTACCCTCCCCCGCTTGATCTCCCAGTTGCCGCCTGGGATCATGTTCTCAGGGCCTCTAGGACATCAAGCGGAGGGGAGCATCCCCCTATCGGCCACCTGGGGAGGCGCCGGCGTCCTATCGGAGTTGACAGCTCAGTTTACTATGTAGCAAAACCACTAATTTTCTTTTATTGAACTGTGAATTATAATTGTCCTTGCTTTACCTATTGGAGTTACATTTGCCACATATAGTTATTCATTTTGCTATACCTACCTTAGGACCTAGATTTACTTAAATTAACTTATATCTAGTGCTATATTCTTGGTGTACAAACAAGGTCATGAATGCAAGAAGCCTACCCAGTGGGCTCCGCTTAGCCTCTCCTCAATCCTGATCTCACCATCAAGTGGTGTACCTCGGGGCCTCCGTTTGGATAGGCTACCACCAAAAGGTTTACCTGAGGACCTATAAGAGGAATCCCCCTACTAAGGTGTAGGCAACAATAGGCTTAGTAAGCTGGTGGCCAAAGCAGACCAAAACACTTGATACAATAAAAGGAAAGTAAATATCAATATCTAAAAAGTAAGTGAATAGCTGGGCTGTAGCTCTAGGAGCTGGCAATGGCCGGGTCGTAGCTCCAGGAGTTGGCAATGGCCGGGTCGTAGCTCCAGGAGCTGGCACTGGCCAGGTCATAGCTCCAGGAGGTGTCACATAAGTTTTATTGAGTCAAGACTACTATCCGCCAGATTTTTTTGTGTATCAATCACAATTGAGATTTTAATATCTGACATAAAGAAACATATATTTCTATTTTGATAACGTTTCTTTCATATGTTGGTAGGCCTGTGCACGACTGTGATGGCATCTCCTGTTGATGTGGTGAAGACCCGATACATGAACTCCACACAGGGCGAGTACAAAGGTGCCGTGGACTGTGCAGTGCGCATGTTGGTCCAGGAAGGCCCAGGAGCTTTCTACAAGGGGTGAGTTAGCGCCACAATGATCATGATTTATTAATATAACACACTGGCAATAACCTAGTTTGTAGTCTCTAATACAATTTTAGAGCTATTTTGCGCCTAGGAAAGAAATTATTAAGGTAATTAATAAGGTGTCCTTTTCAGTAGAGTCATGTGTCATTCTCATGTTAGATTAGATTGACCAAGACTGGCGGTTTGGGCTTTGAATCCTAGTGAGATGTACTAAGGGTGGTTTTTTTCTAAATATTTTTTTACTCTGTCTACAAGTTAATGAGGGTATATTTCCTCTAAATTATTCCTTTCATATGCTAACAACACAATAATAATAATAATAATAATAATAATAATAATAATAATAATAATAATAATAATAATAATAATAATAATAATAATAAAATCTTGAAAGGGTAATTGAATGTGGCTAAATAAAAAAAGTAATATTTTTGTTAAGATCACCACTATACACTTTGATTGAATTGACAATTTAAATACAGGTTACAACAAAACAGATTATATATATGAGTGTTTTTTAAGTAAGGACCATTTTCAATAAAATAGGAACCACTAAATATTTATGTTTTTTTTTCCAATTCGATTCTACATAACTCTAGCTACTTTTCTTCTTATAAACACAGTTTCCGTTGTTATTTAAACATATGTCGTATCGTGAGATAAGTTTTTGTAGACCCTTGTCATAGAAGTCTGCTGCCAGCGAGGAAAGTCATTTATAAACCGTTATTTTCAATTCTACGTCGGTGTGGAAATACTTACAGGCGAGGAAAAAATGGTAGTTACTAAGTGCAAGGTCAGGGTTGTAGGGAAGGTAATCCAATTGCTGTCAGCCAAAAGATTCGATGAGAGCTTGTGTTTGAGCAGCAGAGTAGGGCCTCGCATTGCCATGAAGCAACAACACTCCGGCAGGCCGCGGCGTTTATTCTGGATTGTGCAGCGAAGTTTCAACAAGGTCAGATGATACACAGATGTGTTTATTGTTGTCCCTCGTTTCATGAAGTCCACCATCTAACCACCGTGTTTGTTCCAAAACATGGTTCAGGAATGGTTTCCTCGCTGGCGGCAGACTTTTATGACGATGGTCTACAAAAACTTATCTCACAATACGACAAATGTTTAAATAACAATGGAAACTATGTTGAAAAGTAGCTAAAGTTATGTCAAATTGGGTTTAAATATATATATTTATATATACACACTTATAAGGGGTGTTCATTTGAAAACTTTCCAACAAAATATCTCAAACAACGCATTGCAGAAAAAAATATTATAAACAAAAGTTGTTTGGTTCTGAGGGGAAGTAAAATGGTAAGACTGGAATGGCCTTGGGTGGCATCGCTAAGGTGACGTTAAGGTAACTTTGATTTTTTAAAATTATACTATTTTTTTATTACATATTGCTGTAGCTCACGTTGTGCCATTTTCAAATTGGCAGTTTTAAGCTTTTTTAAAGTAAAAGCTATGATGAGAGATGAGCCTCGCAAGTTTGTGAGTTGGCTAATCACTCTCAATGCATTCGATGGTTTGTACTCTGGACTATTAGAGAGGTAGTCGAGATTTGACTATTTTTGAATCTGAGGCATGTACAATTTGTTCTCAAACATTTTTTTTTTTAATTTTCATTTCAGGCAAATGTTATTATATTGCACTTCCTCTAACCTCTGACCTCTTCCCTCTACATTCCTCCAGTGTTAGATGACGCCATTAATACCAATCGTGTACAATGTCCCACTAAATCTGTTTTCTAGGTTCACACCTTCGTTCTGTCGTCTCGTCAGCTGGAATATCGTCTTGTGGATAACATATGAGCAGATGAAGAAACAGCTTCTCCAGGCCAAGGCACAAGAAGACACATAATCACTGTACCCGCTAAATTAGTTTGAATTTGTATGTGTGTGTTAGTTTTACATGTTACTTCTTTTCTTGGAAAATTTAATTTAGTGTAGGCACTAAATATCTTATCAAATGAAAACAATAGCCAAATATTTTAATTGATGTAAAATAATGATTTAAAGAATCAGAAATATTACTAGGATTTTTTTTTTCAGTAGCATTTAAACCCTTTTAGAATCATTATATTATAACTAACTTAGAATTTATTGGTTTGATGAAATTTTAAAAAAATTCTTTGAGAGTTAAATTCTATTTTAAAACTCTTAAGAGGAAATAAGTCAACTTAAATCATATATTCCCTTATATCATGTAATAATCAGCATTAATTGACAATAAGCACGGATTATATTTTACATGAAAAAAGAAGATAAAACTAAAATATAATTTAGTCGAATATATTTGATATTTAAATCTATTCTAAAATAAATACAGAACTAATTCTGAGTGAATTTTAACAATCCTTAACAGTTTTTCATAACCATTTAGCAGTATTGTGTTGTATTGTCAGGGTAATAAGAGCCTGTTTCTGTACCTGTGATATGTTTTCTCCTACTCACTCCCCATTTGACCAATCACAGTCCTGTACTTTAATGGGTATACCTAATATGGGCGTCTCTTTATGTTGATTTAAGGCCGATGAGTTTTCTAGTGAGGGATAAGAACATTTCACAGAGACAATTTAAACACATTCTGCTGTAACAAATAATTAGTTTTTATTTTCATCAAACCAAGAATTAGATTATGTACATGCTCATATAATATTTATATAAATTAGCCATTGAACCTTGATATGCCACAAAATAAATGTAAAATTCAGCATGAATGTGAATGAAATGCTTTTTAGCTGAGAAGTCAAACTTCATTGTAGACGTGGAAAGAAGCCATTTTAAGTTGATCTTTATAATCATAATTGTAGAACATTTTATCTTTGTTTTGTAAATATTGTTATTAGACCTTTTATTAGCTTGTTTAAGGAAGAGTTATTAATGTTTTAACATTTTTATGTTTGAACTTCTCAAAATAGTGTAATAACTTATGAACAAGTTCTGTTAGTATTTAATTATTAATACAATAACCATACTAATTAGTATTATCACTACTCCAATTAATATTTAGTTGATGGGAAAATGCACATTAAATTACATGATCAGAGATTTGATCTAATATTTATGTGAATTTTATTGTATAAGAAATGACTTTTTTGACAAATGAATTGGTAATTAGATCCAATTATATTTTTTTATTTACAAAATTGAATAGAATAAAAATTTGAACATATTATTTACTTTCTGTCAAAAATAATTTATCAAGTTATATATTAATTGAAGTGTTAAAATTTGGTGTTCCTATCAAAGTAAAACTTTAAAAAATGTAAATTCTCATGATAATTTATCAAGCTTTTAGTGAGAAATTAACATTTTGAACTAGTTCAGTATAGGCCTACAATTTTATGTTGTCTTTATAAGAAATATCACAGGAGGCATAAACATAATTTTTAAAGTTTATAAATTTTTAAACTTTTATGAAAATGTGAGTTTGTATAAGATATTAAAATCCTGAAATCTCACTACTTGTGTATTAAATGTTTACCATACAGTTAGGTTTAAAACATGATTCAATAAAATGCTACATTCATGTCGAGACATATTTATTACACCTTAACTTTAAAGACAAACCCTCGCCTTTAAAAACAGATCTGGTCATTTTTTGGCTGAATTGAACTATATAGGACCTACATACATGTAATATTTTAATTGGTATAGCTGAATTATACCAATTATATTTCAAATGGTTGCATTCTATAAAAAGACAAAAATAAATTTTGTTGGTAAAAATAACCATTTTTGTTATATTTAGGAACGAAAATGTTTGACTTTTCAGAGTCCTCTCGAATAGGAATATATTTTTTGAGCTAAACTTTGGGAGTGTAAACATATATAAAAAGTTGATTTACTATCTTTAAACCTCTATTTTATTTTCTTGTATAGTTAATGATTTTACATTAATATTGTCCTATTTAATATATTTGTTTTTGTAATAGTTGAATCAAAAACTGTTATTTAAATGATTGTACAGTGGAACCTGAATAATTTGAACTTAAAGGGACCAGGAAAAAATTCGAATTACATAATTTTCTTAAAAGAAATTCCCTTTTTCACTTCATCACTGCGACTTTTTCGGCGAAAATTGATGATTTATAGGACTTTGGCTTGGACAGTGACATCATGACACACACGCACACACACACGCACATGCACACATGCACACACGCACATGCACACACAGTATGTAGTAAACAAAACTAAAATTAAAACTAAACACAAACTAAACAAGCAAACAAAATAAGCACGTCACAAGAATATTGCTACAACTGAATCAATAATAACAGCACATGTAACTGCTCGAGAGGTTCAACCTTGACTAACACAGTACAGAACTGTACATGTAAACAAAGACTTATGGGTGAGCGAGGGAAAGGGGGGGGGGGGGGGTGNCGTGAGGAAGGGTACTGGCCACATTCCCCGTTTCCAAAAATAGAATAACATGGTGATTCAACTTAAAGTAGGAAAACAATACTGTACCAGTACATTACAACTTATGAAAAGTTTGAACTAATCAAATCAAAATTTGAATTATCCATGATTTTTATAGATGGTTTTAATAAAAAATTCACAGGACCGGGTGAAAAATTCGAACTAAAGATGATTTCGTATTACTGAAGTTCGAATTATTCAGGTTCCACTGTATCATATTCGCCCACCGTAGAAATAAGCTTACTGTTCACAAATTAATAACTATGCAAGATGAATTTACATGGGTGACTTAGCTCAATTCACTGCTATTAGGAAAAATTATTAGTAGTAAAAATATGTATTTTTTTGGAGCTATATGCACTGTTTCTTGCCTACCCCATAACCCCATAAGATAACGGCGTGATTAGGTATGTATGTAGATAATGTCCCTAGTTTAAATTTAAACGTTTCAATATTGATAGTCAATGAACTCTCCCAGAAACGAGTATTATTTACTCACCATATTATTGAAAATATAATATTTTCAAATTATTTAAATGTAATGATTTTCTTCAATGTGTAGCTTACATCAAAATATGAGAATACAGACAAATATTATATAAACATATTATATATAAACATAGACAAATTATATATATATGTAATTATACTTATGTTTGGGTGCAAGCTACACAATGAATAAAAACTTAAATTAAAAAAAATATATGTAGGGTGTGGCCAATAGATGAACTAAATAAGCCAAATAATCAGTCTTGATTTTAATGACAAAATTTTGTATACT
Source organism: Timema bartmani (assembly GCA_902151455.1). NCBI lineage: Eukaryota > Metazoa > Arthropoda > Insecta > Phasmatodea > Timematidae > Timema > Timema bartmani. Next base: position 58,093 of record CABFWB010004302.1, read on the forward strand.
ATTAGTGCAAGTAAATATATATCATGATACCATGATGGTTAAAAGCAAAATGTTCTAAGACTGGCAGAGTGCAATAGTGATTAGCGTGTAAGCAACGATTCAAATCTCCACTGAAATTATATAGCCAACATATTTTTGCTATCAATTTAAAGTATTTGTATGTTTTGTTGTAGCCTGATTCGTATTACAGAAGTTGCAATTAAATTTAATAAATTACACTCTTTATTACATTAGGAACATGAAAGTTCACTGTCACACTTAAAAAAGTACACCACCTATCCCTATCTTGAGCTAATTCTATTCAGTCCAACTTATTAAACCCTATCTCTTTAATTTCCACTCTAATGTTATCCTTCCCTCTACATCTAGGTCTTCCCAACGGTCTCTTCCCATTCGGTTTGCCATTCAACACACTGAACATGGTTCTATATTCTCCCATTAGCGCTGCATGTCCTGCTCACTGTAATTTATGGTATTTGACTAAACAATGTCTTGTGAAGAGTGCAGGGTATGTAACTCATCGTTATGTAGCCTCATCCCTTTTCATATAGCATACATTTGTTTTCATCATGTAAACTAAGATAACACATTTCGCAACCATAGAAAACCGGTAAAATTATTATTTGGTATATTCTGTGTTTTACATTCCTTGACAGCAGGCGAGAGGCTAATAGCTTACTGACCGAGTAATAGCATGCATTTCCCCGACTGTATTCTCCTAGTTTCCATTTTAATAAATAGCAAATTCTCATATAACATGCACTAATTAGAACTTAAAATTATGCTCCCATTCTTTTCTTTTATCACGGTCAGACACCTTAGCTCAGTTGATAGCGTGCCTGTCTATTCAGCTTAGGGTCCTGGGTTTGATCCTCGACACGGCCAAAACATTTGATCATAGGGGAAATGAGGGTTTCCCCCCTTTCACAGTGATGAATGAATGTCCGGGGCTGGATGTTGTGTTTGTTCTAGATTTAAGTTAGATTATTTTAGTTCAAAAATTTCACTTTAAATACAAGAAATTAATCAAATCCTTTATAAAGCTACAATGTGGTGATTATTATTTATTAAAAAAAAACAATCTTTTATTTTTATGAGCTTGATATTTTTGAACATTTAATGCCAGGATCAAGCTCAACTAAACTTTCACGTGACATATCGTAACACACAGGCTTTACTAGGGTTTTTAAATGAAAGCCACACTAATAAATATCAGTAATAAACAAATATTTCCCTCTATTATTATGAAATTTTGTTTCACAATAATATTAGTTATTTATAAGATAGGCTTATATTAGTTAATAAGTTAATATTAGATATTAACAAATATATTAGCTTTTTGTTTCACTGAAATAAACAAATGAAAAGTTTCTAATATTAGTGTCTTATCAATGTCTTGGGTTAATATGACAACAATTTGGCATATTAAGAATTAAATAGCCAAAGCTATTATTTATGCTTTTAGTGGGAATTACTCCATCTAGACATCATATTCTGAAAATTGAAAAATGACACCTGGACACGAGAATCGAACCCGGGACCTTTGGCTTAGTATGCCAATGCTCTAACCACTGAGCTATCCAGGATTTTTCAATTTTCAAAATATGAAATCTAGATGGAGTAATTCCCACTAAAAGCAAAAATAATAGCTTTGGCTACTTAATTCTTAACATGCAATCCCGTAGAATTTAATAACTGTACAAATGGCAGCAATATGCCAACTACTGAGTTGCAGATGGCTGCGTTATCTGATAGCTCGTGATATTAATATAATCACATATTTGTAGCCGATGATTTCTGCTAAGTCCATCATAGACTTTGCCTTAAAATATGAGTGAAGAATGACCCTGGGCACGGGACGAATCCTGGATAGCTCAGTGGTTAGAGCATTGGCGTACTAAATAAGCCAAAGGTCCCAGGTTTGATTCCCGTGTCAAGGTGTCATTTTTCAATTTTCAGAATATGAAATTTGGCATATATTTAAATATACTTTTTGAGAATTTTTGTTGTGAAAAAATTTAAAAAAATTGGGATATTAAAAAAAATTATCTATGTTAAAAAAAATACAAATAACTTCACTTCTTCTTCCATTCATATTAGTAAAATATCATCCGGCTCTGAAATAGGCTAGCTCATTTGCACGCAGATTATATGATCTCGGGACTACTGGGAGGGGGGGGTTTGGATAGTTACAACCTCAACAACATACACTTTGACCATCAGGCCAGCAATCACAATGCTCCACACCTAGTTATGGATCTGAACAATAAAAATACAGACAGACAAAAAAACAACATACAAACAAATTATTTTCAACAATGCAAATAAATATGTTACCTTGAGATGTACCATGTTTGAGGGTAAACATTTAATAAAGAAATTAAAAAAAAGTTTCACCAGTCTTGTATTTTCAGTAGAATTCCCTACTACCCTTCCTGTGAAGCTCCACTTACATTCTGGGATTAAAGCAATCATTTATTTTTACAGGAAACAAAATAGATAAAATCTATGGTAATATTTCACTTGACCAGAAGCAAATTATTTTGAATAAAAATAAGTAAATTTATATTGTTGAAATTGGATTATAAAATCCGACCATTCTTTAATATAATAAAATAAAGTATGTTATAATTTAGACCATGAAAAGTATAAATAAATGTTATGAGATGCACAGTTAAAGTTTCAGTAATAAAAAAATACATAGTATTTATATGTTTCCATGAAGGACAAAATGAAAAAAAAAAAAAGTTGAAATATTTTAAATATTATAACTAATTATTTTGAAGCATAATTTCCTTAGTTGTCGAATTGATCGAGTTAAATTTGTTCATGTGGCTTGCATTTGATGTATGTTGGCTCACTGATGGTTGTTGATTCCTGTAGATTTAGTTTAGATAAATTTGATGTTAAAAAATTAAAAAAAAATGGCTTCTCGAAAAAATACCTGGAACAATTCTGATGAGATTTTGTTTGGAATAATTTATACGAAATAGGAATGGGCAACTCCCACCTTCATTCCTGTAGATTCCTCGCACCTCAAGCTATTGTTTAAACCCATTTCCTGAAGTGAAGCATAATCCTCACTCGTAATATGTTCAATTTAGTTTTCCGTGGATGAGGATTACACAATTATCACTCAAGATGATGGATTCAGAACCCTTTTCTCTCCGTATGAATTCGCCGGGACACTTCCGTCTCCCGTCATTTGAAAACGTTATAATTTCCAAGAATAAATATTCCAAAACAAAGAAGAATCCACTCCAAAGAAATGTTTGTTTGGAAAAAATATATTAATAATTTAAAAATTAAAATGAGATGACCAGGAAGCAAGCAGTAAAAATATGTTAAATTTAAAAATAACCCAAAATCAGCTGTTTTTAACATATAAAATATTAATGCTTGAATTGTGCGCTTAGGAAATTAAGAAACAAGAAAACTATTATATCAACATGTGCTAGAGGTTCATTCTAGTAGCGTATCTAGGAACTTACACACCGGTAGTTTGTTTGTATTATTATTATTATTATTATTATTATTATTATCATCATCAGTATCATCATTATTATTATTATCATCATAATTATCATTATTATTATCATTATCATCATCATTATTATCATCATTATTATTTATCATTATTATTATTATTATTATTATTATTATTATTATTATTATTATTATTATTATTTTTATTATTATTATCACCGCGTCTTA
>CABFWB010004303.1:0-10841 GCA_902151455.1 Timema bartmani
TTTTAATATCCGAAGCGTTATCATGTATACGGTTTTCAGGGAACCAATCACAGAGCTTTTCCCAGCGCGGGCCTTTCAAAGTCGACGCTCTCCTTTTGGGGTATTTTAGCAGGAGATCCTCAAGGCAGACCAATCCGATGCTAGTTCGGACCTCTCTCTCTCTTCCCCTCCTTGCCATACCCCTACACCCACCCCTTCTACTTTCCCACGCGCACCACAATCTAATCCACCATCTGAGCCGTTCACCCTCTCTCTTGTTGTTTTTTTAACAAAATAAGTTCGTCTTTATTTTCTTAAATTCATTTCTTCTTTTTACGATGAATTAGCCTTAATTGTATTTAGTTAACTTTTTCTTACTGACCTGATAGTCTAAGGTTACAAACTGCAAGAATAATAAATTTCACCTAATACGACAAGAGTAAATAAAGAAAATTAATAAAATCATACATCAGAATCTAATTTAAAATTATAAAGCCAAATTATTTCAGCCTTGTGTTTATTGTCTGGCTTTTAATCATCTGAAAACGAACATTTACTCGCTTATGACCATCAACTCAAACAAATGAGTATTTAATACAAAATTAATTATTTTGCTAGTTAACAGTTACTTAGATAATAAAGTATATAACCATAAGTTAATGTTCTTGCTCATAAGTATTTCATCCCAGCCATTACCCAATTATATCCATATCACCCAATAAATATTTATTTTTTTAAAACGGTGAGCATTGTATAAGATAGTCCAAATTTCGAAAATAAAATATTAGCTATAATGTTTTGTGATATTCTAACACAAATCATTGAATTAAACTTATCTGCCCAAGCTCGGTGTCTTACACCCGTTCGAAATATCCGCATAGTTACACTAATGGCGTAGAGATAAATGGGAAAGGTAGAAGTTAGAAAATGTGTAGCCGCACTGGAGTTTAAGAAGAGAATGAAACAATTTAAGAGAATTCACCTCAGTACACCAAACTGAGGCTAGAACCCCGACCTTCCTGTCAAGAGCAAACCATACAATTTGATTCTATTTCCTTTGGTCGAGTATCTATCTCAACTACACCTATCAAAATGTATATATTTATACTAAATTGTCACACCATAAAAACAAAATATTGAAATTGTAACACAACTATTTATGAACGTTTTGCGCCAAGTAACTTAAAATAATCCCAAAAATATTATCTTCATCAGTTTTGGACTAATTTTTTATAGCTCCTTATTAGCTTGAGGGTAAAATAATTTATATCCACACATTTCAACCGTTTTATCCTAATTTGTTTGGTCAAGGTACCCTTTGTTTATCGTGTATAAGGTAGCGAGCTTACCTTGAGATGATTTCACTATGGCTCAGCCCAGTGGTGGTGCGTGATATTTATCTGTGGGGGGGCCTGGACAAAGTTTACCGGTAATAATTTTTTCTCACCACGTGTTATTATTATTATTATTATTATTTAGCACCTCGTCTTACTACCCGTTCTGGTTATACGCTTAAATACTAATTACGCTAATGGATTAGGAATAGGAAAGGTTGAATTTAGATTAAGTGAACCCGAATTTGCGTGGAGGGAGAGTGGAAAACCATTTAGGGAAAATACAAAAAACCCAGTTCACCCGACTGAGATTCGAACAGAACCCGAATTTGCGTGGAGGGAGAGTGGAAAACCATTTAGGGAAAATAAAAAAAAACAGTTCACCCGACTGAGATTCGAACCTTGATCTCCCCGTCCTAGGCAGTTGGGCTCAACATGACTAGCGCGTTAGCCAACTACGCCACCGAGGCGGGTCCCACATCTCAACATATTAAATTAAATTCCTTAAGTTTCTTATTTTTGGAAATCACTAGAATTACAAAATCACTAAACAAATCTACAAACAGAAAGAATAAAAGAATACAGGTTTTGAATTAAACTTACCAAGGGATGACACTATTTCATTATTTGTACACAAGCTGTTCACGTCTGTTCTTCTTACTGGCAAACCTATCGATGACTGTTGTTGAAATTTGCATATACAGCAAATTTAACCGGTATTGTCCTATGGTGTTCCTAAGGAATGTTTTGATTCTTTTTAACGTACAGGAACTGCGATCCGACCACGGAATCCATCTGTGATACAAAATGTATTGTTCCAAATGTTTTAAACATACATACATTTTCCAAATGAATTCCACCGTCCTCGTATTTTTTAATTCTTTCACTCCAATGTTTAAGATCCTTACAGCCTACCATTGTCCACAACACTTAGTCACCAAATAATAAAAATAAAAACAAAATAAGCTCTGTTTTTCTTTCCTCACAGTTAATCACAATTTTTTACCAACCCAAGCATTAGAAAAAGTTATTTTTTTCTTGCCATCCACCTTAATAAATGTAAAGTCTGAGGTGCTGATGTGCTTCTAACCGTTTAATTTCAAGTTTTTCTTCCGGTTTTAATGAAAAAATTGTAGTTTTTAATGAAGAATCTAGTTTATTCATTTTAATTAATCACTTTCACTCGTCACCCTACCTATTGGGTCTTTAACACATACTAAAATAAAGACACACGCTAAAACAAAATATAAATCATCTTTATTGAATCACGGACTCGTTCAGACTGGCCCGATTAGCCACTGTTAATCTCGCAGTGGAATGAGATTGAGAGATCTCTCCCACCGGATGACGGGGCTTATTTGAGAGGGGCTGGACCATGTCAGCTTCTATATTTAGTCATTGGAGTCTCAAGCACTGATACAGTCGCGTGACAATTGGAGCAAGGAATGAATCTTCTTGGGAATGAAATACTGTATAACGAATCGAATAATTCTCTGTGTGTAGAGAATGCTGATCCACTTCATATTAAATGTGTTTTTTTTACAAAATATGTTTTAAAATAAAAATAAATATTTTTTTATGTTCAAAATATGTTGGTGGGTCCGGGCCCCTGTGGCCCTCATGGGCCGCCCCTGGCTCAGCCTATAAGTTAGGGTCATCGTGTAATATGTCAAGATAATACTACTACCTTTTGGGGTAAATGGATTGTACCTTTCGTATTGGAAATCAGCTTGAAGTTAGACATTATAAATATGTATTATTGATTTACACTCAGTGGCTTATCCAGATGGTTTTTAGGGAGAGCTGAATATAATACTGGTATGAGGGCTTCTACTCATATAAAGTTTTATTAATAACAGGATGTAAAATGTTGTAGAAAAAAGAAAAATACTTTTACCTGATCAAAAATGAATTCAATTTAAAATATAAATATATATATTTTATTCTTTATACACGTTAGAAAATTGAAACTTATATTAAATACTGAAAAGCACTTATGTTATGATTGGAAATACCAATATTATCTTGTTAAATGATGTATTACTCATGTATAGTTCGGCGAAGCCAAAGAACAAAATTTAGTTCCCTCGCTTATTCATTTATTCTACCCTGGTGCGTTTAACACCATGCTTACTAATTAATCAATCTAAGGAGCAGTGGTGAGAGTAGTTTAGAGGAAATACACTCTCATTATTGTGAAGAGAGGATGGGAAAACCACAGCTATAAATAACACAACATTCCATTGCACTCCGGCGATATTTGAACCTCTATAGTTGAGTTACTGAATATCCATCTTATTTCTGGGCTGGACGCCTTATAGCCATGTGATTACAGGAGAGAATTTTACCAATCTTAACAGATTTATTAGTGACAATTTCATCTGACAATATGAGATATTATGATGAATCTGTAACTAGAAATCAGATCAAATCGTGTACGCAGTTGTAAGAACATAGCTACCCGGACCCATGGTGTAGTGAGTGGTCAGGGCAACTGGATACGAACCCAGGAGTCCCAGGTTCAATTCCCGGCTTGTGCCTTGGAAATTTTGATCCCAACGGTCACCAGGGGTTGGTAAATTAGGCTTAAGTTAGGTTTATGACTCCAATTGGCCCACACCTCCATATTCACTATCATCACATCGACAACATTCATAGCTGTACCCGGGGAAATGCTCTGTGCCACCAGAACTGCGAATAGTCTACGAACAGGCGACCGAACTGGTTATGAGCTAAGCCACGGCTATTTAAATCATTTTGTTAACCTAAGACGTATTGAAAGTATTTAATAAAAATAACAATAATGTTGTGATGATATTTCCTTTGGCAATGTTTTTACTTCTTAAAAAGCCCCATCCCTCAGCCGCTTTATACACGCCCCTGGACTATATTTCTTAGAATTATTGGCATTTCATTAGTAAATCTGTCACACAACTTACTAATATTATTGAAATCACAGGGAAAATAATTTGGTGTTCATATTTATTAAAATTTTTGTAATATTAAATTTTGAGTAATTTTGGTAGTTAACTCACTTTATATTTGTTATATTACCACAATTTTTACAAACTAAATTAACCTAACTTTATTGCCCAAACAATGTAATTATATTTTACCGATGGATAACTTATTGAGTACCTAGTGATCCAAAATGATATTTAACCAATAGACCTACATTCATATGGGAAAAGAGGCTATGCAGTTTTGTATTTTAATTTTTTTTAATTAATTTTAAATTGAAAAGTGGTCAAGCGATGTTAGACGCAGAAGCATACCCACGGGGGGCTAAAGGGGGCTCTAGCCCCTCTACCGTAGTTTGGGGATGCCCCGAAATCTACGCATATATGAAGATAAAATAAAATGGGGGATGAGGGGTTATGACTAAACTCCTGTATTATAAATAATCGACTATTTTTGTGACAGTAGACTTATGTGATGGCTAGCCAACTTTAATTTAGGCCTATTTATCTATTATTTTGTTAGATTATCAACGCTTATAATAGTAGAAATACAAATGATCAAGTTAACAAACACCAATTTAAAAAACCCAAAAAGCTTCTAGGTGTATATAATGGTAAAAAAAATGCCTCTGCCTGTTGGGGGGGTCCTATCCTAAAAACCCCCCTTGAACCTCCCTACTTCACAATCCTGCGTACGCTACTGTAGACGTTAGACACACACATGAGTTGTACTTAGTTATCGTTGATGGGGAATCGTGTTTGAATCCAGATAGGTTGCACTGAGAATATTTTCCTGTACATGATATTCTTTCTGTGGTTTTTCCACTCTTTCTCGACGCTAACAAGGAAGTATTCCCTCAGATATTCCTTGGCTCTTGATTTAATTGGGGAAAAATATATTGTGTTCTAAACACAAGTAATTATTGAATTTAAAGCTTCTTTTAAAGGTTATTTTGTTGTCAAATGCACTGTTTTGAACAATGAATCCAAAAGTAATTTTAGACCTTGAAATTAAAAAAGATTCAAAATTGCTTTTCTTAAATGAAGGAAATTTATGGAAAAAATAGAGATTATTCTGGTACAACTTGAAAATAAGAGAAATAAACCCAGCCATTTATCTTGGATTCGACCAAAAACGCACTTCAAGGAAAAACCGCCAGAATCTGTCATTATGGCGTAAATAAATTACTTTTCATGCTAAGCTTTTTTTAAAAAAAATCTCAATGTAGAAGGCCGATGTTTTCCCGAAACGTGAGTTAGTCACCACCCTTATATTATATTTAGTTAGAAAATTCCCCATTCTCAAATAATTTCTTCAAGGTTTATTTAGAATATATCCAGGACATAAACAATACACACTAATGACTTTGATTACTGTTTACCTTCGTGGTTATAATAAACAACAATCTACTTATTGTTGTTTCACAACTAATTTGGTTGAATAAACAACACTGTAGAGCAGTGTTTACCAAACTGTGGCGCGACTACCCCCAGGGGTACGTGAAGGATTTCACTTAACACTTTACTTTACATCCATTACTGTTACCAGCCTGTGGTCTGGGTCAGTTTTCTTTTTATTAAAGCCGTATATTTTCCACTACGGATTTGCTAGGCCTGTCGTAGCTTCATATGCCTTATATAATATATGCTCGGTAAGATGATTGTAGAGTTTGTAATTACAAGCGCTCCTGTGACCTTGACACCAGGAAGCAGGAGTCATGACCATAACCACTGATAAAACACTTGTCACGTTTTTTGTGGCACCTAGGATATTAATACTACTAAACCATTATGATATTTGTTACGACACTCCGCGGTGTTGGTTCATCATTTACAGCGCTGTCGCGGCGCCCTCTCGAACCTGCACAGGGGGCTACATTGGATACATTCAAACAGTACTAACATCAGTTATCATAACCACGGACGTATCTTTATTTTACTTTTATTTTTTTTGAAGACGAGGGGGTGTTGATATGGGATGGAAGTTTATACCAATGGTGCTTCAAGGTGAAACTTCTCAACAGAGAATGTGGTGGATAATTTTCACAATCAAACCGTCATAAAATAAATGGTACGGTGCATCACACAGACTTTCTCATTCCTTAACCTAAAAATATAGACATATGCTTATAACCCAGATACTGGGAGCTACTTTGCATGTTCCCATGTAGGAAAATACTATTTACGTAAGGGAATGCAGAAAAGTAGAAAGAAAGCTAAGGAATCAAACCAATGAAAGGATGTAAGAGTTAAATATGAATGATAGAATATTAACACCAGTTTTTACTTTCTCCAGACACCTCGGAGGGAAAGTAAAAAAAAAAATTGGAACTTGATATTTTGGTAAATGTCAACATTTCATGATCCCCTGAAACAAAAAAAGTTTTGTGTTTTGTTGTTGTTGTTGCATGTCCATACACTCTCTACCTCATACCAAAATTTAACTTGGAGAAATAATAATAATGGCTTGTTTGGGATACATGAATCCAAGGCCGTAGCCAGCCAATAATTTCAGGGGGGGTTTGGTGGGCCCATCCCTCAATTGATGGAGGCTAGAAAAAATTCTAAATAAATAACTGTTCTAGAAGCTATCTGAAGTGTTTTTTTTATGACAACACTACCCCCTAACTATCGGAGGCTAGGACAAATTCTAATTATTAAACGCCTCTAGAAGCTCTCTGAAGTGCTTTTTATGGTAACACAGCCCCCTAATTTAGTACTTGTACCTTAATTTTGATATGTTTAAACCATAAATAAAGCCACATATATTTTATTCATAAGATATTGGGGGGGGGGTTGAACCCCGAAACCCCCTCCCCCTGACTACGGCCTTGCATGAAACTGTAGCGCAGTTTGCAGAAAGATTAGCCGGTTTTAATATACCATTGCCCAGGGGATGCCCGAATGTGTTAATCGTATATCTTTTCCGTGGAGGCTCTCTCCGTGTCCCGATGAGGTGAGAGGATGATGATAGTGAATATGTCGGGGTGGAGCCATTGAAGATCAAACCTTAACTCAAGCCTAATTAACCAAATCCTGGTAACCAAGAAAATAACGGCCGGGAATCGAACCCGAAACCTCTAAGTCAGCAGCCAAGGGCTCTGACCACTATTCCACGAAGCCGGTTTACTTAGGAAAAGGAAATAAAAAAAAACTGATTAAAAAAACATAATTTGAAAATCTTGTTTACCCTGATAACGGCTTCAGATATAAATCAAATCTTTCATACTGTGGGCAAAATAGAAAGATGCCACCATGATTCACCAAATTATGCATCCGAATGTTATTCAAAAGTTATCAGCAGCACAAAGTTAGTGGTTGAAACTAGTTAAATTTTGTACGAGGTAGTCTGATTTCAGATAATAATAGTATCTTCCCAAGGACATATTTTCCCATTTCTTCATCACGTTGTAGCTTATCCTCAGCTAATGGACTAATTAAAGGACAGGAAAGGCTGATGATAATATAAACATTTAAAAAAAATAATTAGAAATATTTGTAAGTAAACATAAGATATAAACAAAAGTTTATTAAATAAGACAAAACTTTATAGCGCAGAAGGGCTATTATGACCGCGACGCAAAACGAATTTACGACCGTTAACAAAGAGACGATAGACTTTGTGTTTAAAGTTACTATGGCCGACCACTTTTCCGAGAACAAAGTCCTTGCGAGCGCAAACATTTTCCTAAAAAAAGTGATTCTAAGTTGAGCAGCAATTTTACTTATCCTTTGGTTTGCATTAAGAGGTTATGTATGCTATGTTTTGTAATTAGTTTTTTTTTGTGTTACATGATTTAAACAAACCATCTTATTAGCATTATATAATAATCTCAAAACGTTTTTGTGTGTGTTTTACATAATCTAACCTCTTATACAAGCCTATTTATGCCTTTATCTTCTTTAAAATATAGAACTATCAAGATGCATTACTATTCATCATCAACACAATTATAATTGGAACATTCCAATATTAAGATTATTGTTTTTAGGTAAGTGGAGGTTAGGCTTCAAGTCTAATACCTTAGCTTAGTCGGTAGCCTGTCAGCTTAATGATCTAAAAGTCCCGGGTTCGATTCCCAGCTTGGCCGAAAATTTGGTAGTGGAAAAACATATGACTTGAATAAAAGAATTGACTCAGACCATAGGCTGAAAACAGTAATGGATGGTAGGTAGGTTAGGCTTCAACAAATACAGGTGATGTTAGTAGTCTATTGACTCACCCCATGGGGGTACATTGACCAAGGCATCAGTCTCTTTGGTCTAGTTTGCCAGTAGTGGGGAGGTTGGGACTTATATCCCAGCTGGGGGTGTAATGATTGTTATTTTCTCCCCCTACACAAATCTGGGTATTTTTATTCTATAGCTTTACCTTTATCATCCATAGGTACCGGTACTCTATTAGTGTGGCTAGACTAGATGACAAGACAATAAAAAAAAAAGTAATCTGTTTAAGATGCCTCAACAAGCTTTCTTAATCTAGGACTATTTAAACTGAATTGGACATTAATGAATCTTCATTAATATGCGTTGTAGGCCTATAAAATTTTGCAGCTAAGACTGGAAATCACCCTTAAATATGCCTTAGCTTGTTGTTTATGCGTGTGAAGTTTAGGTCTAGCTTTTTATCATAGAAGGTTTAGTAAATTTATCTGAGACTGATAATAATTATAGTTTTGTGTTTAGCCTAAATACATTAAAGTATAATAACCAGTAACTTTTGTTAAAATCGGTGATCACACAGTCTAAAGGTTCGGCTGATCTAGTATGGTGTTAAGGTGAGGGCTCGTATGGGGCTCTAATTCCGACCAGTTATACTGAGGCTGATATTTGCTCAAATATTTCCTACTCTCGATAAAACCAACTGCGGTAACATTTAACATATTATACCTTTTAACTTCACTCATCTCCTCTTCATAAACGAAATTAAACTATGTCTAATAAGGACGGGTGATATAATGGGATGAATGAAATAGAGTACACTTTTGAAACGACCAGAGAAGGTTGGTCCCTGGCAATAAATATTTCTACTTCGGTGGCCACATGGTCTAAAGCGCTACTCTCTCAGTAGACTAGACTGCCGATAACGGGGAGATCAAGGTTCAATTCCCAGTTGGGTGTACTGAGGGTTTTTTTCATAAATAGTTTTCCACCCTTCCTCCACGCAAATTTGGGTACATTTCCTCTAAATATAACTTTCCTAATCCATTAAACTACCAGGGTAATCAGTACATAAGCGTGTAACCCGAACGGGTAATAAGACGCGGTGCTAAAAAAATCTTCTACGTATGTTTGTTGACTGTGGTATTTCCATCGTATCTTTCATCTAATTTATAATTTAATTTAGCACCGCGTCTTACTAACCGTTCGGGTTACACGCTTAAGTACTAATTACGTTTATGGATTTGGAATTGGGAAGGTTGAATTTAGAGGAAGTGAATCCACATTTGCGTGGAGGGAGAGTGGAAAACTATTTCGGAAAAACCACTCCCAGCTCACCCGACCACGATTCGAAACCTCGATCTCCCCGTCCTAGGCATTCTAGCTCAACATGGAAATAGCGTGTTAGCCAACTACGCGAGGCGGGTTTCATCAATACAAATAGCCCACCAGTTATATACATAGTGGAATAGAATAGAAATCTCCGTCACACAAAGATAAGTTAAAATGAACTGCGGTGAGAATGTCCAGTAATAGAAACTACTTATTGCCATGATGTAATGTTTGTTTGCATGTTGACGTTGTATTCTTCAACGTATAATACGTCAATTAAAGTAGTGTGATCGAAATGTATTATTGTTTACAATACACAAAAGTATTTAAGTAAACAAAATTATCCTTCATAATGTCCCTAAATAGATTCTCGTTTAACATTTTACCTCAGGGTGATCTGGCGGTCTAGGGGTTAGGTGTCAGACTTCTGTGCTGGAGGGTCCGGGTTTCAATCCTTGGTCCCGGCATAGATTTATCTGATTGCCAAACCCTTCTTTCACCTCTGACAGAGACGTGTATTGATCACAACTTGTGAATGTGAGGAATGCCAGGCCTCCACCGTGGTTCGGATTCCACGTTAAACTGTAAGTCCTCCATTTGATCTCACAATCATCCTACCATTACACATTAGCGTAAGTGCGTATAACTCGAACGGGTAGTAAGACTCGGTGCTAATAATATTTTACCTCGAGGTCAGGATGTCGAAAACGAGCCAAGAGGGTTCTAAATATTGTTCATCCCGAGCGTTCCTGGATCACAGCAGGATTTCCTTAGGGAAAATACAAGTCGACAGTTCACAACGTTTTGATCTTTGAATTACAGAGATGGGGGACGATTTATTTAAGCTTTTGATTAAAACATTGAAATCTGACACCTTAGCTCAGTTGGTAGCGTGTCTGTTTACAGAACTAAGGGTGCCTGGTTCGATTTCTAGCATGGATGAAACATTTATCGTTAGTGAAATAAGGGTTTACCCTTTCACATTGACGAATTCACGGCTGGGGACTGTATTTTGTTCCTATCCTAGTCTTAAGTTAGATTATAAGGCATGTGAAGCTAAGACAGGCCTAGCAAG
>CABFWB010004303.1:11634-30072 GCA_902151455.1 Timema bartmani
AAATTCAGGTACACTTATTCTCAATTAAACCTTCTGAATCCCTAAGCCATTAGTGTAAATAGTATATAGGCGTATAACTCGAGTGGGTAGTAAGACGCGGTTCTAAAAAAAACTCTTACAATGTCCATTATCATTAAGACTTTATTTTATTTTTCCAAGCACCCTTTCGGGTTATACGCTTATGGTTTTACGGATTAGGGAGATTATGTACCTGCATTTGCGTCAAGGGAGAGTGTAAAACCATATAATAAAAACCACCCTCAGTAAACCCGACCGAGATTAGAACCTCGAATTCCTCGTCGTCATCGGCAGTCTAGTCCACTACGAAAGTAGCGCGTTAGGGCCTATTCTGCACTAGCGGTTAAAACGCGGCGGTTTTGCCGCTATCTTACGCCCCGAAACTCTTAAATCTACACCTGACTGTCAAAACGCAACTGGTTAACAGCTACCATAACGCTACTGATTCCACACTAGGGGTTTAAATGCCGCGGTTGTTGCTTCCACTTGTGCAGAATGGTTTAAAATTGGACATCGCACTGTATTGCGGAACTTTTTGTTGGAGGAAATTCGCAAAATAAACCTCGTCAAAAGATACGTTGGTGGACTCACCCCACATTATTGAACCGTCTCTCAACATGACAGTTTCATATTATGTTTATGAATCACAGAATGTAGCTAGAGAAGTTATTTTCTGTACTATAGAATGTATGTGGTTTCATTTGATGAACTACTTGGTTTAGTGAATGAAAATATTGCAAAACATGATACCATCTCGAGGAAGAGTATTATTCCTGCTGAAAGACTTGTGACATTGAGGAACAACTGCCTGTCAACGCCTGGTGTAGTTTGATTCGCGTTTCTACCGCTAGGCGGTTTTAGCGCTACCAGAGGTAACAGTTAAATGATGGTCTAGACGAATACTTATTTTCTAACTTGATAACAAGGGTTTCATTCAAAGGCGCGGTTGCTAGCGTTTTAACCGCTAGTGTAGAGTAGGCCTTTGACCACGCGGCCACCGAAGCGGTTATTGCGACTGTTAGCCTCTCGATTGTTTCACGGCATAACACTAAACTAATATAGTCATATTACCATCGTCATTCTAGCGCTGTCTCCCACACTATGTCAATAAGCCACACTACCCACTTGACTGCGGTCAAACCTTCCCATAGGCCAACCGGCTATTCAAGAGCACTCCAGAGTGGGTCAAGGTGATCCTAGAACAGGACCAAGGTTGACCACCAACGTTGATTCATTCAATCTCCTTCCTGGGGAGATAAACCACACACAAATTGGCATCAAATAATGTGAAATAGTTGTAAATATTAGCTCTGGAGCCCTTGCCTTCGTGGGGTAATACCAAAAGCTAATAGTAATTGTAATATAGTCCTGTCTACAATAGCACACGAAGGAGCAGTCGTATGTCGGAATTGTCTGACCCACTTGTCGGAGGGAGATGAACGTTGTCCATTTCTTGTGTGGTAAAGCTAACAATCATAAAGAAGAGCGCCTGAAAAACCAAACACTATAGGTAGAATATCTTTCAAGATCATGTGATAAAGATAAATATCATTGACAACATATTCTGCAAAACAAAACACTATAGGTAGAATATCTTTCAAGACCATGTGATAAAGATAAATATCTTAGACAACATATTCTGCAAAACCAAACACTATAGGTAGAATATCTTTCAAGACCATGTGATAAAGATAAATATCTTAGACAACATATCCTGCAAAACCAAACACTACTGGTAGAATATCATTCAAGATCATGTGATAAAGATAAATATCATTGACAACATATCCTGCAAAACCAAACACTATTTGTAGAATATCTTTCAAGACAATGTGATAAAGATAAATATCTTAGACAACATATCCTGCAAAACCAAACACTATTGATAGAATATATTCCAAGACAATGTGATAAAGTATCATAGACAACTGATCCTAAGTAAAGAAACACAATAGGCATGCAAGCTTGAAGGAAAATGTGTAAAAGCTAATTAGCATAAACAACATATTCTAGAGAGAGCTCTTCTGATAAGAAATGTTGAAGGATCAAGTTGAAAGATTACTATTAGGCTATCATAAACAACAGACGCTTTAAAAAGCTTGTAGGATAATGCATGACTGATTGTCAATATAATAGCTTATTCCAACATATGTACTGTAAGTTTTGATGGAAACATCCGGGCTTCGCACCTTACTACCTGTTCGGACTATTCGCATACTAACGGGGTAGAGAAAAACAAAGAAGAATGTAAGATGAAATTGGCCTATAACCACATTTGCGTGGAGGAAAAATGGAAACACAGTTTGGTTAGAGTTTTTACTTTCCCTCAACATCTCGGAGAGAAAGTATTGTGATTGACAAAAAAAATTGGACTCAAGATTTTGATAAATGTCAATGTTTCATGACCCCTGAAACAAAACAAAAAAGTTGTTTTCGCAATGCTGTCTGTCTGTCCATCTGTTTGTACCTCGGGCTAGAGCAGAAACTGTTTTACCGATTGGGATAAAACTTGGTAGCTAGGATTTTCATAAGGTCCCTTTGAGGGCTTTTTGGAATTAGATATCTTGACCGAAATTTAAGATTAGCTTACTGAAGGGAAAAAAGAGTAAAAATCGATTTTTTCAAAATTCGCTATAAAGATTTTGAATAAATTTTATATCTATAGATTTGTTATCATTATAAACAAGATGAAAATTTCCATTTTCTCATGAAAATTACTTTGAGGGTACTTAACACGATGGAAATTTTCCAATTTTTATCATTTCATCGCAACTATTTGAGACACAAAATAGCTTATCATTAAAAGGTTTTAGACTGTAGTACTATTTAAGATAAAAATATTATATTTGAAATATATTTTTATAAAACCAATAATTTTTGAGCTATAAGAAAATATATATAAGATTATATATACTTTATTCATTTCTTTGAAAATTAATTTGATTCTTGTTCTCTTTGGTGGACAAAGATGTTTGTTTTTTCTCACTTTTTCTGTAACAGTGTTCCTAGTTCCTAATGCCAAAGCGTGAGTAAGTAACAGTGTATATTATTTAATTTATGATCTTTGTTGTAGTGGTTGTACAAAAATACATAGACAAATCTTAGGAGTATTTAGTAAATGATTATTTTAATATAAAAATGGGAAACGTTTGTGCGATGCACCGTACGATTTATTTTTTAAAGTGTCTACAATATTAAAGCCGCACCTCATTTGCCTATGTTTAAGACTAGTTTGGTTAGTTATAGCAAATCAATTTTAATTCTATAAAGATTAAATACACAGTTAATTTATGGAGAACACATTAATTTATGGAGAACACATTTTTCCAAACAGATTAATAGATACATAATTATCTTACATTGATAAAATGTATGTACTTTAACAACTCTCAGATTGGGTGACCTGGTGGTCTAGGGGTAAGGTGTCAGACTTCTTTGCTAAGGGTCCGGGGTTCAATCCTTGGTCCCAGCACAGATTTATCTGATTGCCAAACCCTTCCTTCACCTCTGACAGGACGTGTATTAATCACAACTTGTGAATGTGAGGAATGCCAGGCCTCCACCGTGGTTCGGATTCCACGTTAAACTGTAGGTCCTCCATTTCATCTCACAATCACCCTACCATTACACATTAGCGTAAGTGCGTATAACCCGAACGGGTAGTAAGACGCGGTGCTAATAATAATAATAATAATAATAATAATAATAATAACTCTCAGGCTATTCAATTAAACATAATGTTCAAGGCCGTAGTTAAGGGGAGGTTCAACTCCACCACCACCCAATTTTATGATCAAAGTATATATGGATTTTTTTATGGTTCAAACAATATCAAAATTAAGGTACAAGTACAAATTAGGGGGCTGTGCTACCTCAGAGAACTTCTAGAAGTGTTCAATATTTCGAATTTTTCCTTTTTTTTAGCAGCTAGGGGGTTATGTTGCTATATTAAACACTTCAGATAGCTTCTAGAGGTGTTATAACATATAGATTTTTCCTAGTCTCCGGTAGTTAGGGGGTTATGTTGCCATAAAAACACTTTAGAGAGCATCTAGAGGTGTTTAATATTTAGAATTTGTCCTCTCCTCCGGAAGTTAGGTGGTTATGGTACCATAAAAAACACTTCAGATAGCTTCTAGAACTGTTTATCATTTAGAATTTTTTCTAGCCTCCGGCAATTCGGGGGATGTGCCCACAAACACCCCGAAATTATTGGCTTGCTGCTATGTTTTAAAATAATAATTGTTTTACTATTTAGTGATGTATTAGAAAAACATACTTTTAAAACACCTATTATTTTTCAATTAATTTCACTTAATTCCCAATGTACATACAAATAAACAAATAAGTTTTATTCATTTCACGATTCGTTTCTTGCAAGCTTTGATACGCATGCGCATTTTATAGAGTACCAAGTCTTCATTAAGTCACGATTCTTCCTTTGATCCCTGTTATTTCTTAGGCTTTGTTTGTAAATTTACCTGTACCAGTGGTCAAGCATCTAGCTCGCAATAGACTGGATTTCCATGGACTAGGGGGGTTCAAGTTCGAATCTCAGCCAGATTCACGTGGGATGGTTTTCCACATGTGATTCATCAATGTGGTTATATCACCTCCTCTCCACGCTAATGTGGATAAGTTTCCTCTTAGATACCCTCCAAATCCTTACCCCTTAGATTAATTCGTTATTCGCTTATTTGGAAACTTATCAATTAAAAATAATAATGTAAACGTCCTCTATTGGACCGTGAAGTTTATACGTTGATATTTTAGAAACTAGTTTCCGAAAGAATGGCGGAAGTTGTCACAAGAAGTATAACCTTGTTAATTGGCGCCAAGGTAAACTTATTTATTTAGAATTTAAGGAAATATTTGGTTTGGCCTCTCACCGCAACATACTACTAAGACCCAATCTTCATTGTACAAATCCTTGGGCGACTATGTCTAGCACCAATTTATTTAAATTTGTCCATCCTACTTTCTCAGAGTAGTGGCCTCCCTCTTCTTATTTTCTCAGAGTAGTGGCCTCCCTCTTATTATTTTCTCAGAGTAGTGGCCTCCCTCTTATTATTTTCTCAGAGTAGTGGCCTCCCTCTTCCTACTTTCTTAGAGTAGTGGCCTCCTCCCTCTCACTACTTTTTTGGATCGTTATAAATAAATATTAAAAAGTTTTGTTTTCTAGTCACGTTATTTTACACTAAATTCAATGTATTACTGACAGCATAACGGTATAAAAATATCACTGAAGGTTAGTGTGATGGTTGAGACTTTTATTTTCATTTGTTCTTGAATATTGGCCTTAGGCCTACTTATTTGGTCTTATTAACCTTAGAAAAAAGGACTGAAATAAAATATATCTGGTCTTATTAGCTAATTTTTTTAACGTTATCCACGCACAGACCCGGTCTCGGGAAACTGACAGACTTGGTCGTGGTTGCACTCACAGACCTAGTCCAAAGGAACATACATTATTTCTTTTATCGGTCCGAGGTTGAGTCGAAGCCTCGTGTGAAAATACGCTGATCCCGACGGGCACGCATGGAATTGGCCTCGTGAAAGATCTGGTTTTCAGAAAACCTGAAAGACCACTAAAAATGTCTGGATCACAAAATTGCGAAAAAACGAAGAATATATTCGTAATCGTCAAAGATTCTCAGTTTCTTGGGACCTGTTTCGTACGTGAATGTTGGGATGCACATTCCCCCCAAAATACGTTTAAAATTAACCTAGATAATTCCCGGATAATTTTACCAAATGGGCTGAGTAATTCTCTAACTGGCCCGAGAAAAATGACAAACAGTGCTTCTGCCTTCTGTTACCTACAATTACAAGATACAGTGACATTTGATGACCTCGTGGTCTAGGGGTAAGGTGTCAGACTTCTGTGTTGGGGGTCCGGGGTTCAATCCTCGGTCTCGGTACAGATTTATCTGATTGCCAAACCCTTCCTTCGCCTCTGACAAGACGTATATTAATCACAACTTGTGAATGTGTGGAATGCCATGCATCCACCGTGGTTCGGATCCCACGTTAAGCTGTAGGTCTTCCATTTCATCTCACAATCACCCTAACGTTACTCATTAGCGTAAGTGCTTATAACCCGAACGGGTAGTAAGACGTGGTAATAATAATAATAATAATAATAATAATAATAATGTGACATTTCTTAATAGCGTACACCTTCCGGGATCAAAAATAACGTTTGTTATTAAGAAGTGTCCGCTATTTGGGAAAAAATATTTTATTTTATTTATTTGATAGAACATACTGTTTGAACACAGCTTAAACTATATGAACCTATACACTGAGGATATTAATTACAACAATCTAATTACTGTACTGTGCAGTATCATATTCAGGAATGAATACATACTGTACGTAGCTTACTGTATAGATTGCATAGTTCACAAATCAATAAGTAAATAAAATTAAATGTCAACAATATACCCTCTGTATTGTACATATGTGGACAAGCACAGATTAAATTGTTGGGACAATTCCCTGCTGATGGCTCGGAAGGGGTGTAGGGTATGTCCTTAAAGTACCGTAGTCATTACTACGAAAGTTATTTTAGAAAATTTTCCTATAGGGTAAAAGAGGGCCTACTCACACTTCACTTGAGACATTGTCATTCCTAACATTCCAACACAATAACATAATGAATATGGACTGATTATTTCAAATTTGTGCCCTGTTTAGAGATTTTTAATTATAAATAAGCGTATCTAGCAGGATCCATTTCAGTTATTGAGAAAGTCCGTTACTAGGAATTTGTTTCATCATAAGAGCCCATGTTATTTTTCCGTGAAAATTTGAACTGTCCGCTATAAAGAAGAATCAGATATTCAGAGGTGTCCATTAAGGGAAATTTAAGTGTAGAACTAGTTCAAAAATGTAAAAAAAATTTTTTTTTCAAAAATTCACGCTAAAACCACTACATCGATCTTGCTGAAATTTCGCATGGATATAATTCGGACATCCGGCTGACACATAGGTTATATTTTTTCTTTNTGATGTTTTTTTCAAATATTTGGCCTTAAACTATGTGATCAATGTTGTATTCTCCTATTGAATGTAAAATCAATTTTTTCTGTCTTACTTGATTGCCAAATCAACTGCAATCCAAGGAGCAATTACAAAATACATTTAAAACTAGAATCCAAATAGAAACTATATATTGTGTTGGTTATTTTATATTCATATTAGAAGGCAAATCGTGTTTGTTTAGCATATTAAAGCTTAAACACAAGTTATCGTTAAAAATATTTATTTGATTTGATCTTACATTTACATATTACATTTTATACAAATATATAGATTCTACCATTAAAAGGCAGCTTAAGCTACAAAGAAATCAAAGACATAATGCTAAAACATTTATGTACATTTGTATGATAACAATGAAACTTTAAGACCAAGAAACTTTGCAAAGGAACTTTGTGATGCCCGAAAGATGTACACTTCAGGCGTATTTTTTTGTTGGACCGTTTAGCTACCGGTGCGGGTTACTTCAAAATTCTGAAAGCTGACTCTTACATTCTCATCAAATAAATCCTAGGACTGTGAAACTGAGCGTTTATTTATCATGTCACCCCCCTTCCTCTCTACACCTATATCGTGGACCTGCTCTCTGTCAGGATGTGCTATGGCCGAGGATAGGGGGAGGTAGAGGTGATTGTGTGGGCTCGTGATTGACAAAGACTTGATTTTTAAGTTTTTTATTAGTGCTTTTATCTCTAGTACAAATGTGTTGTTATTATTATTATTAGCACCGCGTCTTACTACCCGTTCGGGTTATACGCACTTACGCTAATGTGCAATGGTAGGGTGATTGTGAGATGAAATGGAGGACCTACAGTTTAACGTGGAATCCGAACCACGGTGGAGGCCTGGCATTCCTCACATTCACAAGTTGTGATTAATACACGTCTTGTCAGAGGTGAAGGAAGGGTTTGGCAATCAGATAAATCTGTGCCGGGACCGAGGATTGAACCCCGGACCCTCAGCACAGAGGTCCGACACCTTACCCCTAGACCACCAGGTCACCAAATGTGTTGTTGATAGTGATATATGGACGGAAGAACATGAAGAGTATTCGGAAGCTTGTGACAAAACGAGGTGTGTTGTTGGGAATAACCAATGACCTGTCTGACTTCTAGGTGATCCCTACACGGTTTTCGAGCCCCGGTACCCTGGGCTCAAGTGGTAGCCCTCTACCACAAATACTGATGAACCAGCGTCCTAGCCCGTTTAGTCCCAAATTGGGCAGAGTGACTCCTAAACTAGTCAGCCAAGATGGTTAGATACACTACTTTTTATCTTGCCCTCTGGCCTGGTTTCCACTTTTATATGGTCAGCTCTACTATTCTATTTGCTTACAGGCTAATCATAGCAGCCTGCAATCCTCGTTTAGTCATTCATAATCCATAACACACAATATTATACAAACACGCCTTCCAATTTAGGCCGTGCGGTTACAATTATGTCATATTTTTGTGAGCCTGACACCTTCAACTACTTGATCATTACATCAGTGAACACTAAAAAAAACTTACATTTGGGATAGATTTATGTGCCTGAGGAAATATTGGAGTATGCATCTCGGATGTATTATCTTTACCTTAACAGAAGGAGTCGATAGCAAATGTGTGCAAGTGAGAGGAGAAGAGTGGAACGATTAAAAAGGAAGAGTGGTGGAAGGATAGAGCAAGATGAAGGCATTTTATTAAACTGATCCGGCCACAGGCTGGAAACAGTTGATGATAATGATATATGTTTAGCCTTACATTATATTGTAAATTTTATCCCTTAAATCACGTGATGAGATATGTAAACAGCCCCAAAACCTGAGAACATAGATATCTTAGCATATGTACTCAGGAAAACCTGAGAATATGACACAGGCACCTAATTAGCTTCTACTTACCGGTATTACTTTTCTAGCCTTAGACCTAAGATTAAGTGAATACTTCCACGGATATCTCCGAAACCAAGAAAAATAGCAAGTTGATACTTAGACCGGGCCTGAGTACCTAAATAAACCTAAGGGTGTGCTTCCCTTTTAGGTTATTTTCTTTTACTATATCTAGTAGGCTACTTATAAAACAAAGTGTCTGTAAGTCTGTTGCCTATGATCCCTGGAACCGCTTATTTTACTAAGATGCAATTTATTTTATACTATGTATATTTTGACTGGGAAGATTTTAGGATATTGCTCAAACGAATTTACTAACATAAATTGACGTTTTTTAAAGATGTTATATTATTCCCCTGTGTATTCCCCTGTTGAATGTATAATTAATTATTTATCTGTATAAATTGATCGCCAAATCCAAAGAGTAACTTACAGAACACATTTAAATAATAAATCCAAAGAGGAATAATATTTTAGTATAGCTGGCTGGTTGTTTGGAATTCGCATATCCTTATAAAATAGTTTCTGTACTATTATATTCAATTATTAATACAGAACTACTCAATAGATTTGAATATGGTATTTTTGTTGTTGAATTACTCTAGAAAGTTTAAAAGCTATTTAAAATGTATTTATATATCATAGAAGCTGAGCAGTGACTTTAAATAAAATAAAGTGTTTTGTATACACTAGGCTTAGACCATCCGGCCACCGAATAATGCGTTAGAAATTTTTTTGAAATTTGTGCTGGAGGTGTTTCTAGTCGATAACTTACCAAACAAATTCTGTGTTTAGGGGTAGAGGTAGGGGCTGCGATTGTTAAATACCTCTAGAACAGTGGTTCTCAAGGTTTTTCAGCTGACGTTCCCCTTAGTAGGTAGTTAAATTCCCTCCCCCTACTTTTTTTGATCATTATAAATAAATATTAAAAAGTTTTGTTTTCTAGTCACGTTATTTTACACCAAATTCAATGTATTACTGACAGCATAATGGTACAAAAATATCACTGAAGGTTAGTGTGATGGTTGAGACTTTTATTTTCATTGGTTCTTGAATATTGGCTCTAGGCCTACTTATTTGGTCTTATTACCTTAGAAAAAGGGACTGAAATAAAATATGTCTGGTCTTATTAGTTAATTTTTAACGTTATTTCCAAATTGTTCCATGCGTCTTCTCTTCCCCTCTCCCTTCTCGGTAGGTTTTCACGCCCCCTTCCCCAGGAGGACGCACCCCTCAGGTTGATAACCACGGCTTCAAAATATATTTGTAGTTTTTTTTATTAAAACTAGAGAAAAAGTTTGAAAATAATATAAGTGCTATAATTAATATCACTAAAATAAAAAAATTACTCAAATGAATTAAATTCATACACTACTCTTTGGTTAGTGAATAAAGGCTAAATAAATATTAATGATATTATTGAAAGAGTTAAACAAAAAGTATTTAAACTATTACTAACAAAACATTTTATTCACAATATAATTAAGAACTTAATACAAGTTTTTACGATTGTTTAGCAGGACTATTATCAACTAATATTGTGGTATAAGTTAAGTTTATATTAAACCAGCGATTTTTTTTAATAAATTACAATCTTGACATAGAAATTAAATTAGTGTTTCAGGATTAATTTTTCGAAGTGCTTAAATAAATTTTTGAAGATATCACTCATAAACCCTACCATTTAATTAAATTATAACAATAAAAGTATATTACCTTGCTCGGTAGGTATTATCTTCATGCCAAATAGCTTCCAAAGCTTGTGATTCAATTGATGAATCTGTCGATTTCATATCTTCATTTAAAATTTCAACTCTTTTTTCGGCAAAGTCAATTTTCCTAATTTAAAAAAAAAATACTCTACTACTTCTTTTGTGTCCATGGCAATGACCTTTCTATCACCTTTCTTTCTATAAATTTTTTAACAAACTTATGATAGTATGATATAAAAATTAGTTAAACCAAAGCTCACTGATTTAAATATAGAATATATATTATATTTAATGATTATATCATAAATATTTTAATATTTTCCTAATCTCAATCTTTATAGAGAAAATTCGCGCTTGTGTAACCCTGAACACACCACTGATACTTGACACTTCTATTGAAGTCATCACCCGGATACATTTTGGTTTTGTTAGGGAATTCTTCTCATTCATTCTCTACCAATACTGACAACACTGTAAAGGTTAGATGGATAATACTAATAAAGCTTGTAAACAATTCAAGCAAAAGGGACGATGATTGGGACCAGCAAGGGCTTTGTGTTGTTCGCGAAGGTAAAAAGAGGGTTAAGGGGTGGAGGTGAGGAAAGTTGATTCAACAAACTTGAAGACATCCGAGTAGTATAGAGGTTAAGCTAGACCGCGTTTCTACGTGGTGTCATATGCTAGAACTACAGTTTAACATTGATCTAATGGAAGAATCGCAAGTGATGATTCTTTGCGTCTAGAGTATACAAATAAAGAATTAAAAGTTCCCTAAAATAATGATTGTTGTTTATAGTTTTTTTCTAGACTAATATACAAAGTAGAAAACTTTTTTTTTAAATTTCTTAACATAATTTTAATTTGTAGCTCAAAATCCATTAGAATAAAAAATATATAGAAAAAAAGTTTTTTTTGTGTGGGTAGGTGTGAAGCATTAAAAATATATTAAAAAAATAAGCTAAAAAAAGCAAAATATATTTATTTGTTAACGAACACTAAAGCCACACAGTTCTCAAACATAGTGTTACGTGAACAATATTTGAGGTGACCTGGTGGTCTAGGGGTAAGGTGTCAGACTTCTGTGCTAGGGGTCCGGGGTTCAATCCTTGGTCCCAACACAGATATTATCTGATTGCCAAACACTTCCTTCACCTCTGATGAGACGTGTATTAATCACAACTTGTGAATGTGAGGAATGCCAGGCCTCCACCGTGGTTCGGATTCCACCTAAAACTGTAGGTCCTCCATTTCATCTCACAATCACCCCACCATTACACATTAGCGTAAGTGCGCACAACCCGAACGGGTAGTAAGACGCAGTTCTAATAATAATAACAAGATTTGAGCTAAGAACCGTAATAAAAAAATTACTTTGTCTGGTTGAGAACACAAATATTTTTTTGAAAATCACATTTTTAGAAAGTGACTGTTTTATACAGCCTAATATAATGTTATATTTTCCTCATTTATTTTTGACTCCCCCTTTAAGGTATCTGTGAGAGCCTTTAGAGGTCAGCCACTCAGAGAGTGTGGGCTAGAGATGAAGGCGAGAGGTCACAGTCTGGTTTGACCGCTGATTAATTGTGACTGAGTCACCTTGGGAGTCAAGGCCACCCATGGGGTGATCCCCTATACAACACACGTGGGACGGCTGCTTTATCCTTTCCTTGCCTGTTGATGACTTCATTCAAGGTAACAATCTTTCAATCGGTGGTCCTAAAACTGAACTTAGGTGGGTGGGGGGAAGACCTTACGTTCTTTTTATTGAGTGAATTACCTTAAAAGCACAATTTGAAACCGGACTTGTTTAAATTGCTAGGTCATGTGTCATCATGAAACTTTAAACAAATAGTTCGGTGCATCCCACAGACATTCTCGCTCTTTTACCTAAAAATTGAGACATTTACAAGCTCGTAAGATTTTTTAAACGAAATAATAGACATTGTTACAGACATTTTGAGAAAAGAGGAACTTTTCTGTCCACTAAAGAGCATGAATATAAATTCCCCATTTCAAAGACCTCATTTTAAAAAATATATTTGTTTATATCTCGAAAACTATTGATTTTATTAAAAATATCAAGAATTAAAGTTTTTTAATCTAATAGTAGACTAATACAACTATGCAATTATAAGCTATGTCGTATCTCAAATTATTGCGTGGATTTGGAGATATCCGCGTATGTAATGTAAGTTTTACTCTCTTAGTAATTTTCCCGGAAAAATGAGGTGCACCATTTTAATTTGTGATGTTAAATAGGGTATGGATACGAATTCGAATCAAAATTGTTAGAGCCGATTCTGAGACTATATATTTATTTTTTGAGCTTCAATTCTATGGTTAGATATCTATTCCGAAAATACCTCTGAGGAACCTTATAAAAACCCTATATACAAAGTTTTAAACAGATCGGTAAAATGGTTTCAGATCTAGGCCAATATACAGACATAACGACAGACAAACGGCATCGCGAAAAACACTGCTTCATCTAATTTACAGTCTATTTTTAATATTAAGAACCTTATAAGATAGGTAGAAAATGTACTAATCTATTTTCACGTATTCATACGTCGAGTAATGTGATATGCAGCTATCACTTTTTATATATTACATTGTATTATATTATATTATTAATATCAATGAAATAACACTGGTTAAATTATTTACTTTACATCCCCTACTGTTTCCAGCCTGTGACCAAGGTCAGTTTTTTTAATTCAAGCCATGTATTTTCCAACACCAGTTTGCTAGGCCTGTCTTAGCTTCATATGCCTTATAATCTAACTTAAGACTAGGACAGGAACAACATACAGTCCCCAGCCCTTAAAACCCACATTTCACCAGTGATATATTTTGTTGGCCGTGCCAGGAATTGAACCAGAGATCCCTTAACTCAGTAGACAGACACACTACCAACTGAGCTAAGGTGTCGTACTCGTAAAATAATAAAATGTTACAAGTTTTGGCTGGAAAAAAATATTTGTATTTATTAAAAGGCTCTTTCTATGACAGTGAGAGGGAAGTTGGAGGGGAGGTTCGAATTCTGGCCGGGTGGTTTTCTTAAATGGATTTCCACACTCGTCCCACGCACGTGACGGCACATTTACTTTAAATTTTACTTTTCTCATTTGTTCAATCGAGAAGGTAGAAGAGCTGACACTAAATCAAGGGAATCTTGGATAAACTCTAGGCGGCGGTGTTTACTGTCATAGTTAGTGGGGTGGTTGACGCTTTCTGCTCTAATACGGAAGACTGGGATTGAGTTTCTACCGGGTACACAGTTTGTTTGTTTGTTTTTTGTATTTTGGTATTAGCTGCTTTTTACTATTTATCCAAGTGAATTCTGGTTGATTTTATTAAAAGTCACCCCTCTTGACCTAAGATCTTAAAATATTTAAACTTATACCTTGATTTTGGTAGGAAGAACACTATCTGGTAGTTATTAAAATAACTAAAACAGTTTTAATATATTCATACTTCAAGTCATGTGATCTGTAGCTGTCGATTTTGATGTTTATCATCGATGTATATAAATTAACACAAACTAAATGGTAAAATGCTATCATTGTTGGCCATAAATAGATATGTGTGAATTTTCTAAATTGTTCTTCCAACAAAAATCTGGGTGTAGTTCTTTTTGCGATAGTCCTAGCTGGTACTGAATTAAAGGTATTTAATTTGTAGTCATCTGTGTGACATCGTACTGATATAGTGTAATTCCATGCACTAGGGATAGGTGTCAATTTCTACTGAATTTTGTTAAATAATTTATTTGTAGTGTGGTTATTTAGTTGCACATTTTGAACAAAACAATATTGGTTTACATGCACCATGTCTTACTACCTATTCGGTTAGTGGTGTATGGATGAGGAAGGTATCAATTTAAAGGACATTTACCTTCATTTAGATTCGGGTAGAGTAGGATATAATTTAAGGAGCCTCTTCTTCCCCCCCTCCCCATTTGTACACCCAGCCGGGATTCAAGCCCTAACCTCTCCAACAACGGCCAAGATCAATGTAAGTGCAATGCTTTAGACCTCTCGGCCACCACTGCGGATATTGTGTGGTAAATTTTTTTTAGGTAAGGTGACAGTAAATTGGAGCCTGATAAAATAACAGTGGCATATTCTGAGAAACCATTTTACGTTGATATTTATACTAACGCAAACACATTTTATTAATAAATACCTAAACAATATAATTTAATTTTTATGACTATACTATCTGAATGTAAAGATTCAATACCAGCATAGTTAATAAATTAATGTGGTGAAAAGATAGTAATAAAAATTCATAAATTGCTATGTTCCGTATGGAACCATGAGATATTATTCTAATAATTAAATGAAGGTAGTCTATTATAATAGCCATTTTCAAAAAGGGAGATAAAACAGATTGTAAATACTATAGAGATGTCTCACTACTACCAATATAGTATTAAATAGTATCTAATATAATTATAATGAGATTGACGCCATATTCAAAGGAAATAATTGGGAATTATCAGTGTAGATTTCGACGTAATAGATCAACAATGGATCAGATTTTTACTATCCCGCAAATATTAGAAAAAAAGTGGGATTTAGAAGTGAACGCTGAAAATACTTAGTGTAATCACACAGGGAACACAATCATATTGAGGACAATAATTATTTAGATATTACTGCGAACAACATATTATTTGACAGGATTATTGAGTTTAAATATTTAGGATCAATTTTAATTAGCAATAAAAATATTAAATTGTAAATTAGAGAAATAATACAGTCGGAAAATGCATGTTACTACTCGGCCAGTAAGTTGTTGCCATTTTGCCTGCTTTCAAGGAATGTAAAACTCAGAATATATAAAACAATAACTTTATCGAGTTTTTTTTAATGGGTGTGAAACGTGGTCTCATACCTTACATGATGACAATAAATTTATGGTGTTCGAAAACAAGGTGCTTAAAAAGTTCAGGGTACTGACTGGTAGACCCAATGGTAAGAGACCATTGAGAAGACCTTGACGCAGATGGGAGGATAACATTAGAGTGGACCTGAAAGAGATTGGGTGTAATGAGGTGGACTGGATAGAACTAGCTCAAGATAGGGATAGGATGTAGTTGCCTAGATAGAACTAGCTCAAGATAAGGATAAATTGTAGTGAGGTTGACTGGATAGAACTAGCTCAAGATAGGGATAGGGTGTAATGAGGTGGACTGGATAGAACTAGCTCAATATAGGGATAGGGTGTAATTGAGGCAGACTTGATACAACTATCTCAAGATAGGGATAGGGTGTAGTTAGGGTGACTGGATGGAACTATCTCAAGATATGGATAGGTTGTAGTGAGGTTGACTGGATATAACTAACTCAAGATAGGGATAGGGTGGAATGAGGTGGACTGGATATAACTATCTCAAGATAAGGATAAATTGTAGTGAGGTTGACTGGATAGAACTTGCTCAACGTAGGGATAGGGTGTAGTTAGGGTGACTGGATATAGCTATCTCAAGATATGGATAGGTTGTAGTGAGGTTGACTGGATATAACTAACTCAAGATAGGGATAGGGTGTAGTGAGGTGAGACTGGATTGAACTTGCTCAACGTAGGGATATGGTGTAATGAGGTAGACTGGATATAACTAGCTCAAGATAGGGATAAGTGGCGTACTTTTGTAAGCGCGGCCATGAACTTTCGAGCTCTTAATGCCATAAAGTAAGTACCTATATTATCACCTTGGATTTTGTAAAATATGTGTTTCACGCTTTCAATAGTTTGGTTGTAATCCTACTATTTATATTTTTACACGATTTAAATTTATTTTATAATCCCCCAGTTAAAGCAAAGTACATTCATTACTCAGTAACTTGCTATGTATTATAATTGATCGTCATCAAAACACAATTTGGTGGATACTTTCTTGTTAACTCTTAGTTTCTTTACAGTAGGTTACTAATATAAAATTGAAGTTAATATTGAGTTGTTTGAAACCAAGCCAATATAACTTTTAGGATTGCATCATCATTAATAGCATGGCTATAATTTAGGCAGACGCAAGATGAGTTTCAAGAATGGATCGTAGACCTATAGCTTGGTTTTCAGTTATTGTATTGTTATAGGATTGGTGTAAGGAAATAATAATTTGATCTAATTGGTTTAACCAACCTCTAGTACATATTATTATAATAGTTAATAAATAAGATTGGTTTTTTTACTGTAGATCAATTAGATTTTTTACAAGATTAATTAATATTAATAATGGAAATTGAATTGAAATATTACTACTATAGTGGATGTTAATAATATACAGCTAAATAAATTGATCATAAATATTATATAGTTTTTCTTTTTTTAAAACACCGTTGGGGTTATACGCTTTACGGTTGTGTAGTAATTAATTAAAGTGCACCCGCATTTGCGTGGAGGGAAAGTGGAATCCCGACCTAGTTTCGAACCTCAATCTCCCCGGAATCGGCAATCTAGCTTACTGTGAGATTGACGCCTTATAGGGTTTGGCCACCGAAGTGGGTAGTATTCCGTAGTTATCATAGTAATTATTATTCAACTTAGATAAGTTGAATATATTTTCTAGCAGCTTGTAAGTAATTAGCACATAGGTTCACGTGCAAAGTTGAGTTAATATATGCGGGACACTGAACTAGCATGACAGCCGTCCGGAATCCTGTTTATAACTGGTATATTAAATAAATAACTATCTCATATTTTACTCTTCCAGTATTTTATAATCACATTTTCTTTTACGACTCTTCCAGAACAAGTGCTTTGTGTCTACCTTGTATTATGAATATGCACTCAACCAAGAAAAGGTATGTGGAAGTTGGTCAACGTTTGGTTCAACATTAGACTAATCAACCACTCTCTTATCGTATCTAATACAAACTAATTACTAACTAACAGTTTGTCAGCAACAGGTGAACTAATATTGAATAACTAGGATGCAAATTATAATTTTACTGTATAGGCTAAAAACTCTAACCCCTTACTCCATTATTTTAATTTATGAGGGGAAGAAAACAAATTTTAAGCAGACAATATAAACAGAGTTGAAGAAAATTAAAAGAAAATTTGGCTTCATTAGGTTCTGTACCGTGGGTATACTATAAGTGCGCAAAGTTTCATCTTTCTAGGTCGTCTCTAAGATTCTGGAGGCTGTCAAAGGAAACACACATTAGGGAATAAAATATTTAGATTTGGTTTAGGGGATACGTGCCTGAGAAATTTTGGTTTTCTAGGTCTTCTGGACTTAAAGATATTTTCGAATTTGGTCTTTTGGAATCCGCCCTCCAGTTTGACGATTCATTAACCAAGTATTCTTGTATCCTTTTGGGATAGGGGTTAACTGACTGCAAAATTTAAGCTTCCTAGATATTCTGGGATCCAACATATTTTCGACTACGGTGTTTTGGAAACCCTCCATTTTGGGGGTTACCATTTGGAATTTTCAGTCACCAAGTATTCCTGCACCTTTTTTTAGCTTGCAAAATTTCAATTTCCTAAGTCTTCTGGTCTTTGAGATTTAATAATTTTTTTCTTTTTATAGGTCCCCCATTTGGGATTTCCTGGTACCAAGTACTCCTGCATCCTTATAGTCTAGGAAGCAATTGGAAGCAATGTGACAACCACTCCCATTCCTTCAACAAGTGCTCCCTCCTCCGTTAGAAGCAATGTGACAACCACTCCTATTCCTTCAACAAGTGCTCCCTCCTCCGCTAGAAGCAATGTGACAACCACTCCTATTCCTTCAACAAGTGCTCCCTCCTCCGCTAGAAGCAATGTGACAACCACTCC